>JAHZMU010001847.1:0-11334 GCA_027743725.1 Rambutsinella grinnellia
CTTTGGCTTGCTAAAAGAGTGTGTTATGGTGTCATAATTGGTAGATCAGACGATCATGTTCCCATGTATCAACTGAAATTTATTAACACTTGAATAAAGATTTCAATTCAATTCAATCGTTAAGGATGATTAATTCGTGAGCTTCAAAGGGTGTATGTTGAAAAATCCTTATAGAGTTTGTTGAGATAACTCGCAAATTTAGAATTAAACTTTTTATGCTTTTTATCCTTCAAATTGGGAAGATGACGGAGCATATTAGGTATGCAATTGAAGAAAGCAAGAAGCTAGTCGAGTCTGTTTGTTAGCCTATTTTATATAACAAGCGACTAATGTAGTCAAAGTGAGAGTGAAATGGTGTTGCAAAGAAGTTTAACTGGCTCAAATGACATAAAAAAAGGAGAAAATCTCCATGCAACAAAGTTTTATAAAGAGGGAAATGTGCTTGTGAATTTATTTAACTCAAAGTTTTGTTGTATAACGATTTCCCGCAACGCAAAAGTCTTCCGTTTCGTTGTATGAAAAAAAGACTAAAGTTGGTTAGGAAAGTCTTGAAGTTTGAGTAACGATGTAGTGCTCTACTTGCTAACTATTCAAATAGAATGTTACGTTGATGTATGTGTGGCGCAATTTATTGTATAAAGAAATAACAGGTACTTGCTCCCCGTAACAAGTTTTATTAAAAATTTAAAGAGAATGTTTTTCAACCTTTTTATTTAACTTAAATCTTTTACTTTTGCTACAAGAATAGTTACTTCAACAAAGGTTTATTTATAACTTTTTATTAACTTTTACTACTTCTTTTGAACAATCAACAAATCTTTTAAAGAAAAAGGTTCTTAGAACAATGGAAATCTTGTCTTAACTTTTCTAATTGAAATGGTTCAACAACCCAGAAGGGGAATGCTGAGACTTTAAAGTTTCTTACTTAAAATATTTACTTGTTTATTTCTGTACTTTTTATTTCTCAAAATGAAAGGAAAAGGAAAGGACCGGAGATCGTTTTACAACTGACTTGTTTCAGTGGTGTGGGTGGCTCTTTTTAATAGTTTCTTCTAAATGGGACACCGGTTGGTGGTTGGATCACTAACTGGTCTTCGTCCCTCACTTATGCTCACCCTATTTCTTAGTTGATTGAAGAGAGAGAGATAAATTGATAATGCTCTTTGATCGCTGGAGAGAGAACCTATTTATGCACTATCAACCTGTCATCGGCGATTGGGAAAAATACCAAGTCTTACCCTTTGGACTTGTTCTCGTTTTCCTTCCTTCCAATTTGGCAATCAAATCTTCCTAACATAAATAACCTAAAGCGAAGGCGGTGTAAGTTGGCGTTTTAGTCATGATGACTAATTTGCTAGTTCTTCTTGCTAAATCTGTTGAATGGAAATATTGACTAAGCTTAATTTGAAGCTTATATAACGCATTCCATAATATAAGGCTGACAAAGTTGAGTAATTTAAGGAGAAATCGGAGGATAACAAGAGTGCGTAAAAGCGTAGGCATCTTGAGTGGGTGAAAGCGTGGGACTCCTGATGAGTCTATAGCGAAAGCGTATGACAACATATTTCATTTAAATGTTTTCATTTAATCTACTCTTACAAATACATAAAACATCATTAAATCTTTTGCTGGTTAGAAATTTGGAGATAGCATTTGTCCTGAAACGATTGTGCACGTTGCCAATGAAAATTCTAAAACACTTGACTGACTTGTAACACTTTTGTTTAGCTTCTTCACACTTCCAGCGATGTTGGTTTGTGTCAATTGGGATAAACTCTACATGTTGACCGTTTTCAAATAAATAGAAGAAAGTGAATCGCCAGACCGGTAGCGCATAACTCAATCAGTAAAAAATTTCTCTTGAGATTTGATTTGGTCATTACCTGTTCAATTGGCTAGGTAGTAAAGACCTAAGTAAAGATATATCATGTAATGCAATTAAGCATGGAACAAAGTATAATAAAATGTAGCGTTCATCATTCATTCGAGAATATAATGAAAAATAAATTTTTCGCCACATTTTTCGAAAAAAGGAAAGATTTTGTTTCCTGTAAAGGAAAAGTAGCTCAACTGCTTATAATTTTTTATCCCACCTTACTTTCACCTCATCCAGCAAAACAGATTAAATAAATCTACTGGCAACATGTGCCGCTCCGTCAAAATAAGATTAGAAACTCGTGTTTGTTGGTTTTTTTGGGGAATGTGTCGCGAATAAAAATATTTACTAGAATGAAATAAGCAGGAAAAAAGTTTAGAAATGTATAGGCTAATGTCCTAATATTTAAATAAGTTTTTCGACGATGAATGCATTTTTTTCTTTACGAATGTTTTCTCTCAAATATCAAGAATGGGCTGAGCGATTTTCAGCCAAAGGAATAATTTCCAGGGGAAAAAAACTTGCCGATGGTGTATTATCCACTCGTTTTGAAGCACTCGTTGTATGAGTTGCTAAAACGCCTTCGAAAACTAAAAAAAATATGCGAGAGTAACAAATTAATTAATTTCTAGTTAAAATTTATGTTAAGATTTGCTAAGTTTAATTTAAGCGATTTGTCTACCTACCTACCTACCTAGGTAAATTGTTATTAGACTTTTTGTGTAAATTTAAGTACGGGTAATATGAAATTGATTATTTTATGGAATAAATTAAATTGATATGAAATAAAAATGGAAAGATATTTTATCTAAATTTGAATACATATTTTGTGTCTATTTACACATATTATTTTACATTCCAAACTAATGTTTTGTCTTGGAAGACTTAATTTTTTTTTAACTGAAGTTATTGGATTTCAAAAAATCGGGAATGTCCTGTGGTGTGGGGCTAACGCTATCTCAACCAAAGCATTTTTGTTTCATTTTCTCTATCAAACTATCATTTATCAAATCAATGTGCAAGAATGAAGAAGACGTAAGAAAAATAGGTTGATAACTTCTTTTATTTTATAATTCTTTATTAGAAAATTTATGAGCTATTGTTCAATTTTTTATGTGCTTCTTGGAATTTTTTTGCCTGTTCTTTCTCCTCTTCTCTACTACATTTTAGAAAGCATTTTCCATGGGAGCTAAAGCTACCCATTCCTTCAATGCAGTAAGGCCACCTGTTCTTGTGATGGAGATCTTTTATGCCAATTTGGACATGCATCTTTTAATTCCTAATAAATATTTAGAATTTAGATAGTAGCTCCTTTTGATATTTTTTAGTTAAATATTACTATTGTAGTAAGCCTCCCATATTTCATGCATTATTATATAGCCAGGATTCAACTTTTCTCTTTTCCGTCCATCCCTAACTTCTCGTTGGGTGCAGCCGCCTTTGTGTAATAATTTGCTAACTAGATCAATATCAATTATGGTCTTAAAATGGCAAAATGAGAATAGGCAATTGAACTATTTTTTTTACAAATTTTACCATTAAACCAATCCGCCAAACATTCATTCGGGAGTCGTGGACCGTTTCCTTCGTATTCATTGCACCAGCTACTTTTAACATCGTCTTGACTGGCATCTTTGCAAAATTTATTACAGTAGTTGTCAAGCGCAGCGTCATCATATAATTGGCGACGGGCGAAGAAATTGGGTGAAATAGCTATGATAACGATAAACATCCATTTTAATGAACCCATATGCTTAGAAAAAGTGGAACCAAGTAGATTTATTATCCTACTTTTAATAATTAAGTCAATATTTTACGTGACATTTTATTGCATACGTCAGCTATTTTATTGGCGCATAATGCCATGACGCTAACATGGATAATTTTATAGTAAATCCATTTAAGTAAATTTCGTTGGGAAATATAATGAGGGATTTTATCAACTGCATTTATTTAATAAAAACCGTTCCACATTTTTATCAAGTCTTTCTCAATTTATGCATTTCACTATAAATATGAGCAGAGCTTACGCTTATCATTATTTTCATTTCTTAAAAAACTTTTCTCATTTGCCATTGCAAGCAGTAGGAAAAATCTTTCAATTTATTCGCTTCTATGCAACTTTACAAGAGTAAAGCCAAATACAATTAAACATTTTACGCAAGCAAATAGGTAATGATTGATCGTCAAGGTAACATAATGCAAACAATTTGTCTTCTCCGGAATTCATCACGCCACCCGATCTCAACCCAGCCTCCTTTTACTATCCTCCAATTAGGGATGAACACGGGCGATGAAATAGTCGAGAAGTAAATGTGGGTGGTTAGGAGGAATGTCATTTATATGTCAAGCTAAAGCCAGTGGTAAGAAGGAGGATGCGGGGATTGAATAAATTGCCATTGTCGTCATTCATCAACCCACGTCACGTCAAATGAAGAAGCAGTTTCATGAAAAGAGCTCCAAGCAGTTTGAGTAATTTGAAAGTTTCAAATTTTTTCAGGCAAGTATTTTTTTATAAAATAATTACAATTATCACAAATAATTAAAGTCCTAAGCTTTGCCTGTTCATAATAATTTTTGTATTGTCTTCATAAATAAACTGTCTCAATTTACCCAATACGGAAACGGCTTAAAATATTTTGCAATTTTCTTACATAATTTATTTGTTTTATTGCAGGGTTCAAAACGTTTTGAAAAAAATAACTGAAAATGGATGTTTGGCTACCAATTAAAGGATTTTCAGACTATTCAAAGGTAATACTTTTATAATTTTTGCAGGAGTTTCAAATAGTAGTTGTATGCGTAAATGATCTGCTTAAAATATTTTATTTAATCAAATAGTTTGCAATGAATTAAATTTTGCATTAATTTTTTAGAAGTGAAGCATCTTTACGCTACCTTTTTATTCCATATGAAAAGAGTGGCATCTTAATGAAGCCGTACGGGAGCTGCTGAAGTTGTCAATCTGAATAAATTTAAGGTAAATTATTATAAATTGTAATAAATGATTTACTGTAAATTTTAAAGCCCTCGTTTATTTTTTTTAAAATTGATTTGTTGGATTGCAGGTGTTTAGGCACGAAGACGAGGACACGTCAGCATAAACAGCATCATCATGGCTAATAGCTAGAACAAAACCATTGCAGTGTGTGTGGGAGCTCACGACTGATGACTCCGTTTGGGAGCGGGGAAAGTGAGAACTTTTAAGATGGAGAAAATTCTGATGGGGGAGAAAGGAGTAACTGATCCATAGAGACTTCAGATAAGCATTAGGGTTTATAAAAATGTCCGCTTTCGATAAGACTTTATATTAATTTTAAAATAAGGCAAGCTAACAAATTCATTCCATGGCGCAAAATATTTGTTATAAAAAATAGGAATTAAATAGTAGTGTTCATGAAAAATTCATTTATAAATTTTGTTAAAGGTACCCAAAGCTGTTGACATCAAAGTAGATGCCTTCTGCTATTTAAAAAATATAGGTAATTTTAGTATTCGTTTCTATACGACTTTCTACTTCGAATTCGGATAGCCTGTTAGATAGTTCAGTGAAAACTCTACTTTCTCTGAGCAAGCGGTAATGATTTCTTTAGAACATTGCGCTGCCACTATTTTATCATATTATCACATTAGAAATTCTAGAATATTTTAGTTTAATGGCTACTCTTAAACTTCTGCTGCTTCTCCAAAAGTCTAAAAAAGTTAAGAGTTGAAATAAGCATAAGCAGTAAATTAATGTGTAACCAAATTAAGTTAAGCATTTAGTGTCTGACTAAATCCAAGTACCTTAAGTCAAAATTTAGAAAGAGGGCAAAGTTTAAACCAAAATGTATCTGGCTAAGCTACGGTAACCTTTTGCACAAATAACTAGACTAAGAAATAGAAATGCAAAGCGTTGGAGATATCCACTTCGGTTATATGTTGATCCAATTGCCCACGTTAAAATAAAATTTAGCTTATGCATCTTGCAGGATGAACTTGGGGGATTTTGGAAGTGTATTTTTTAAATTTGAACTGATATGGACGCAATGTCTTGTTATGGTAATATTGTCATTATGGATTTTGCAATCCTGTTGCGGCTGGAAGAAGCTAACCTCAAATCATTGAACATTTCTGCTGAGATATTTTGCAATTAACGATTGCATAAGTTTTGGAGTCATTTGGTTACCATTTAGGTCAATGCTAAGTATTTTTGTCTTTTAGCTTTTTGTTGTATGAAAAGCAGTTTTGATTGATACACAATCCAAGAATAAATATTTCAGATATGGCAAACGTACTAGTCATATCAATTAAAAAAGGGTTGGCGTTCCGGTTCGGAATGAGTTTCATAATGCATGATAGATTTGATATTGTAATGAACAATGTATTTCATTGCTGTATGCATGCTAGTTAAGCTTAGTCTAAAATCCTTAGTATTTTACTTGAGGATTAGTCTTCCTCTACGGCGTCCAAAAGAGTTATAATTATCTAAGCTAATTAAAAGGGATCTCTATGAGTCCTCCAATTCATCATCGGTTAACTTTCCGTTCCAATATTGTTTTGCATCTAAGCCGACGTACGCCGTGTTCGTGAACATATTCTTAAAGTACTTTCCCATAAGGGGGTAAAAAGAAGTCTCATTTAGTTTAAATTAAAGGTCATTCTTTGAAACTAAAAATTACCAAACTCCAACATTCCCAATTAAGCTTAAAGTCTTGTTGAGAAATTTGTTATTTATCATATTAGTTAGTCCTGGAACCCAATTTGCCTCCTTTGTTGTTCCATGATGGAATATCCGTCTTCACCGATTCAAGATATAATTAAAGCAGTTTGAAAGAGGCTAGTTGAAAAAGCACCATGAACTAGCATTTCAATTAAATTTTAGTTAAATTCTTGTCTTCTGCACGTTCCTCTGTTGGAAGAAAAGGAACCAGGGCATCAAATGTAGAAAGTTAAAGAGATATTTGTGAAGTTTCTGTGGTTTGGATGTCTTCAATATTTGCTGTAATATATTTAAGTAAAAAATATCCAGACATTTTCAATCATCATATTAACCACTTTAAAGGATTTTGTCCTCTCTCAATTTCATGGCCTTCTGCCATCTCACTCACCTTGAAACCTAATTAATGTTTCTCTTACCACTCGTGTCAATACCTCTATACTATCCAGCAATAAACCCCATTCGGAATTTACCTGTTCACCTAAGAACAACGTTTGTGCTCTCATACAATTATTCAGGCATTCTTGCATATCAACCCACATACTTTTCATTGGCGAACGAGATGTGCCTAAGTTAAACTACGGTGTAGTTCAAGTTGCAAGTTGCCCCTTTATCTCTCAAGTTAGTTTGGGAAGCAAACCCACACTTTCTTCATGCCGACTGAGCCATCTGACTCAAAAGAATCTCCACCAGAAACCCCGAATCCCGATAGTTCCACAGAACAACAACAACCCGACCACTCAAAATCCGGAGAAAGTTCGAAGAAGAAGAAGAAGAAACCCCACAGTACCCACAGTCATACATCACGACCACCTCGACCGATAATAATCATGACCACCAATCATCGGTACTCTGCAGCCCTTCAACCCCTCCAACGACGATTTTGATATGTGGTGGGCCACATACGAGAATTTCCTCGCTGCCAACAAATTGGACGCATCCAAAGAACTGGCTCAATGTCGTGGAATTCTCCTCTCCCACATCGGTGTCGACACGTACACGACTCTTCACACGCTGCTCTCTCCCAGTGACCCCAAAACAAAAGACCTCGACGTATTGAAAGCTGCGCTCAAAAAACACTTTAAGCCAGCACCAAAAGCCATTTCAGAGCGTTTTCGTTTCATGGGGAAGAAACAAGGAAGCAACGAGTCTGTTCGTGATTTTGATGCCTCTCTACGGAAATTTGCAATCCACTGTGAGTTTGGAACAGATCTGGAGAATCGTATCAGGGATCAATTCATTTTTGGTCTAAAAAGTGAATCAGCTCAACGCAAATTGTTCACCAAAGACCACACAATTTCTCTCAAAGATGTGGTGGATATTGCCGTAGCTCAGGAACAAGCGGAAGCCTCTACCCTCCTCGTTCGTGGTCAGCCTCCTCCAATTGTCTCCGACCAAGTCAACAAGCTTCAGCACCACCAGCAGCATCCCAACAAGAGAAATCCGAAGAATAACGGCAACAATAGGAATCAATCCCGACCAAATCAAAAGTCAGGGAACGCCCCTCAGCAATCCCCCAACAACACGCAGAAGAACAATCACCAGCCCCAAGGAAACTGCAAGAGCTGTGGCTCCAGCCAACATCCTCGTAATAAGTGCAAATTTTTACGAGCAAAATGTCACTCTTGCTCAAAAACTGGTCATATTGCTTCGGTCTGCAAATCTCAACCATCAAGTACCAATCATCATGTCAGCCTCGACTCCATTTCCGACATCAAAGCTGTTCGCACGAACAACAAGTACCTCATAGTGGTCAACGTCAAAGTAAACGGTGTCCCACACGAAATGGAATTGGATACTGGTTGTGATACCAGCGTTATTGCCGAGAATTTCTACGTGAATCAGCTTCATTCCTCGCCACCCCTTTCCGAATCACAGCACACATTTCGTACCTACACGAAAGAGACGTTCAAAGCAGTAGGTGACCTCAAGTGTACCATAAAGCACAACGACCAGGAGCAAATTCTCAACGTCCCTATCAGTAAGGGTTCCTCCCTCTTTGGAAAGGATTTCCTCCGCCTCTTCAAGATTGACTGGAAGCAAGTCGCTTCGCAGTGCAATCAGGTCTCCTCCTCTACCTCAGCAACTGCTCTCTCCCTTGAGTCTCTCCTCAAAGAATTCAGCGATGTTTTCACTCCTCCCACCGCCACCGATAAAATACAAGGATTTACAGCTCGTGTTATCCTTAAAGATGGTGCCACTCCTCGGTTCATGAATGCACGACCAATTCCATATGCACTCAGGGAACCCGTTGAGAAATATCTCGACCAACTAGTAGCAACAGGGAAAATTTCTCCAGTGGAAACCAGTGAATGGGCCAGCCCCATCGTCGTCGTCCCGCGAGCGGATGGTCGTATTAGGATAACGGGTGACTTCAAACACACCGTTAATCCACAACTAGACGTTACACAATACCCCATCGCCCTCCCCGATGACATTTTTGCCGATGTCGCAGGTTGTGACATATTCAGCTCTTTGGATGGACCAGATTCCTTCCACCAATATCCCCTCGACGAAGCCTCTAAGAATTGTCTCGTTATCAACACTCACAAAGGATTGTTCAGATATGAGGTTCTTCCAATGGGAATTTCCTCCTCAACAGCAATTTTTCAACGCTTCATGGATACTCTCATCAAAGGTATTCCTAACACCTCCGGTCTCATTGACGATGCAATAACCGGAACCCGAGGAACTTCCGCCCACCTCCTTCAACTACGTACAATTTTTGAACGTTGCAGGAAATACAACTTCAAACTCTCCCTTAAGAAATGCAAGTTTCTTCAGAAAAAGTTGAATTTTCTAGGCCATACGGTCTCTGGCGAAGGTCTTCACGTCTCCGACGAAAAAGTCTCAGGAATCTTCGACATGCCTCAACCAACTACAGTGACACAAGTCAAGTCATTTTTAGGCATCGTCAATTTCTACGGGAAATTTATACCCGCCCTATCAACCATTTGTGAGCCCCTTTATCGCCTTACGAGGAAGAATACCACCTTCCATTGGTCAGCTCACTGCAACCGAGCATTTCTGAACGTCAAGAAACGCCTTTCCAGCACTCCCACATTAGCCCATTATGATCCGACCAAACCGTTAGGAATCTCTTGTGATGCCTCCCCAATCGGATTAGGCTATGTGCTCTTTCACCGAGAAGACAACGGTTTTGAACGCCCAATAGCGTTTGGTTCAAAACTCCTCTCACAAACAGCATCTTTGGACCAAAGTCCCAATTGCCACCATTGGTCGCAACTCGCCTTCATCATTGGAGCTTGTTCCTGTCCCAGTTCAATTACAACGTGATCTACCGGAAATCAGAAGACCACGGCAACGCAGATGCTCTCAGCCGCCTTCCTCCTCTCGACCAACCACCATCAAAGACTCCGTATCATGAGTCTGTCATCAACAAGGTGACCACCCAGCAACTATCAGTGCTCCCGATCACCTCCGATCAAATTAGAAAAGCGACCATGAAGGACCCTCTCCTATGCAAAGTGCTTCAATTAGTGCTTTATGGATGGCCACCAAAGCTCCGCGAAGAAGATTCAGCCCTCAAGCCGTATTTCAACCGCCGTTTCGAGCTCACCATCAACCAAGGACTCCTTCAGTGGGGAATTAGGATCATCATCCCGGACCAATATCAACCGCTCATCCTCCGCCAGCTTCACGACGCCCACCTAGGAATTGTTCGTATGAAAGCTCTGGCCCGACAACATGTCTATTGGCCCAACATCGACAAAGCAATCGAACAAACATGCCGTTCATGCAAGACTTGTCAGCAGTCAGCACCAGATCCTCCTCACTCACCGCTTCACCCTTGGCAATTCCCTGAAAAGCCTTGGCAGCGCCTCCATATGGACCTAGCAGGCCCATATCTCAACAACAATTTTCTCATTATAACCGATGCTCATTCAAAGTGGCCAGCCGTGTTCATTATGAACAACAACACCACTTCCTCCGCGGTCATCCTCAAGCTCTCTGAGCTTATATCCAATTTTGGTGTCCCGGAGCAAATTGTAACTGACAACGGGAGACAGTTCATCTCCCATGAATTTGAGCAATTTTGCAAGGAATACGGGATTAAGCATATCTTGTCCTCCCCTTACCATCCCAGGAGCAACGGAGAAGCCGAGAGATTCGTCCGAACCTTCAAGGAAGCTATGAAAACAACGGACATTCCTCTTCCCTTTCGCCTTCATCGTTTCCTCCTAGCCTACAGGACAACTCCACACTCCACAACTGGTGTCAGCCCCGCAGAACTCCTTCAAAATCGTCATCCTCGTACTCTGCTCGACCTACTCCACCCGAACATCGCCACCACCGCTCGTAAAAGCCAGGCGAATCAAGAGAAAGCATTCAATTCCAATGCTAAACAACGTGAATTTCATGTTCACCAGCCTGTGTGGGTGAAAACCTACCTAAAGGGGGAAGAAAAATGGTCCCAAGGCATAATAATCGGTGCCCTTGGCCCCCTCACATTTAATGTTCAAGTGGACCAACGGATCATGAAGCGCCACGCCGACCAGATTCGACCCGCCTCATCATCATCGTCATCACCAGCAGCAGAAGCAGACCAGGATTCATCATCTTCATCACCAGCGACGCCTCCTAATTAAGAAGCAGCCGCCGACGGACTCATCTCATCAATTTAGATTTTTCATCAAGCAATTATCTCGATGTAGTTCCAATTAGGATGAAGGAATGTAATATATTTAAGTAAAAAATATCCAGACATTTTCAATCATCATATTAACCACTTTAAAGG
>JAHZMU010001848.1:0-13170 GCA_027743725.1 Rambutsinella grinnellia
GGTAAAGTAACGATTGGGCATGTGCTTAGCGATCGAAATCGATCTCGAAATTCTTGCAAGTCATCATCCGTATCGTACACAATCTTGTGTTGTTGCAAATCACGAAAGTGCCTGTTCCATTCGCTTGATATGCTAACTAATCCATTTGGAACTTCCACCAAGGCTAAATCGTCATCAACCAAACGCGTGCAAAAAATGCAACTCCAATATATCCGAAGGGCACTAGTTTCCAATATTATCGTTTGGGGATAAAGATATAGCAATGAATGTTTATGACTCCATTCACGATCAGTATTACTCAGACCCTCATTGTTGAATAAAAGTACGATAAATGGTATGACGGGGTAGTCCGTCAGAAGCAGTTGTGTATCGCCCATCCAAAAATGTATTGATTTGTAGAAAATGTAAACGATGCATTTCGATAATCGAGTGTTCGATTCGGACGTTCGTTGATGTTCTGTTAATACGCTTTGATTCTTACTGTCGTATAACTTAAGCTGAATCATAGCTTTAACAAAAAATTGACGTATAACGTACAAAGAATCAGTTTTATAGTAACTATCAATGGAATAAGTTGTGCTTAAGCGATCGTCTTGCATGTTTCGAAAGTATGTTAATCTACACTCAGATTTTACAAAAAGCTTGCGCAGGCTCCTTAAATCTAAACCTCCTGCTAATTCTTGTAAAGATGACAAAAAGAGAATAATAATGTAAAAATGCATGTCGAATTTAAAACTTGATTTATATCAAACGTCTAAATGTGGAATTTAACTTTCTGATAACAAGTTAATATCGAAGAGCAAGGAGCCCTAAACGATTATCTGTGAAACAGTGGCGTAGCTAAATGGAAAAATAGGGTGGTGCCCAGGGTGGTGCACGGTAATAATAATGTTAAGACAACTCCGCCCTTTTTCCGCTTTTTCTATCCTTCCCATGTTCAATTTTTGAGCCAGGGTGGTGCCCGGGCGGGGGGTGCACCGGTCTCTCTACGCCTATGCTGTAAAATAACCTTTAACAACTAATCTTTTCTTGATTTGGTAGAATTTTAGTTTAAATGAAAATCGTCTGTCTTCTGGCAATGGTTTCGACAAAATCTCGCATAAAATCCAGTTTGGGAGTAATTATTTAATTAAGTTGAAAGTTTTCTGTCTGTATAAGCACAACCAAATTCACAAGGTACCTTTCAAGGATTTGGAAAAATCAATATAGATTTAAATCATGCCTATCATTTTCGTTAAACGTGGCTGCCAACTTGAAAAAGTTTCTGGTAATTTTATTAAAGAATATTTCGTCCAGTAATGACCCTGGAATTAAGTCCACGTATAACTTCGAAATGATTATATATATTCGAAATTTTAATTATATTAGTGTTTTAAGGTACATAATTAAACTTTAATTTCAACGAAGCACAAGTAGAGATAAATCAATCTTATCATATGCCAATTACTTAACATTTCGCCAACTATTACGAGCAGTAAGCAGAAGCATCTGCAAAGCAAATTGGTTAGACATATCCAAACATGTCAAAGGCGTCCTTTCCTCGATGAAATTCACAGACCCAAATTTAACTTTAATAATTTGACACGATCTCCGAAATCGTTTCTTTAACTTCCGGTCTTTCCTACTACAACCAAGTAGAGATGATTTCCCCTTTATTTCTGAAATTACTCTCTTCGATTCTTTGCAAATGCTTGAAATCCCACCAACTATTAGAAGAAGTAATGCTACGGCATTAAAAGCTTGAAAAAGAATAAATAGGCGAAGAACTACACTAGAATTTTGGGGAAGTCTGATAACTGCTACTAGAGCAAATGGTGGGAAGCTTATCATTGCAATAATAAACATTGGGAGAAATGACTTTTGCTGAATGAAATTTAAAAGCTTTGTCAAAATTTGGATTTGTCTATAATGATATGATATATCCTCTTGATTTCTATAAAGCTGAGAAATTAACTGCTTAAGTAAATTGCCAATGGTCAGAGTACAAAGTCCTTGGACGATAATAACGATGAATACAGCATACCACACTTGACTCAAGAATATCCACATATTTACGGATAACACAATAATTTTAATTATGAAATTTGCAATACGAAAGAGAAAACCACTAGAATTTATTGAGCACTGAGGAATAACGAAGTATCCAGCCAAGCTCTGGCTACAAGGAAAGAATAAATGAAATCCCAGATAGAAAAAGGAGAAGGCGATTGCAGCGAGAAAACACATGTGGTACAAAAGCACATTAGCTTTCTCCACAAAACTAATATTTCTTTTTATATTTTTGTAATTCTTTGCAGTACTTAATACACCGTTTATGTAATGCATAATTTCACTCGATTTCCGCGACCCCGACACAAAATAATAACAAGTCACAATTTGTACAGGAAAGAGCACAAGCGTACCAATCCTTTGCTGGAGAGATAACGCTTTGGTGGCTGCAACAAATTGAATTGTAAGAATAATGATGGATACAAGCGTGGATATGGACAAACGTCTGCGTTTCTGGAAGGTTTCGCAGAACTCCAGCTTGGATTTTGCCTGATTCCAATGAAATGGGTGGTAACTGAAGAAATAAGAGGCTTTGAAGTACCGCTGGAAAAGCTGGAATTGTTCGAGAAGCAACATTATTTAATATTATTTAACATTCAAATTTAGAACAATCAAAACGTGCTTTTCTCTAACAAATTATTTTGTTATGTGAACGTTTCTTTCTAAACAAACAAAATTAAATTAATTTTATTCAGGCGGCCAAGCTTGCCTTTACATAAAAAGGGTGGACACTGATGAATTATTTGATTGACGTGTTTGCAGCTAACAAATATTTTGTAAGTCGAAAGCGAGGAAATGACTGATACAATCCGATTTTAAAGACAACTTTAGTGAATAAATTATCGAGGCTCTCATTTTTAAAAGACGTAACATTTTGTCTGCCTAATTTTGAAAGGCCATATCATGCTTTTTTACGAATTTTCAAAAGGGGTAACTTTTGTGTCCAAAATCCTTTCGAAAAGAGTTAACTTTGCAAATTATGACGAATAAAAGGTTTTAACATAACAAGATAGAGCATTAAATCCTGCACAGTTTGATACGCTATACCCCATGCATTATTAAGGGATTGACTGATATTTATCCCGTCAAAGCAAATCCGCTATTGTGAAATAGCTCAATTAAACAGTTCATGTAAAGTTAAAACGAAAGTGAAAACTATTTATTTGTTTAGGCTGTAGATTACGCCTGAATTGTGATAGGTCACATTATTATTGTAGTTGTAGCTGAGTGAAAAAATCAGAAATACTCAAGAAGCGCATTTTGGTTTTTTGCTTCTCCTGAAAAATTCTGATTTTGTAAGTTACCTCTTTTCAAAATTATTTTAGACACAATAGTTACCGCTTACGAAAACTGGACACCAAAAAAGATACGTCTTTTGAAAATTAACTGAAACCCATATTCCCCCTTTTAAAAATGAGAGCCTCGTTATGACTTTAGACAATTTCAGCAAAAGTAAACAATTTCCAATATGGAAGACTAAATTAAAGATTGTTACAAATGATATACATTAAAAGAGCAACGACAGCAAGAAAAACAATTTATTTCCTTACATATCTAATGAAATATTATTTTCATAAAATTTAGTAAATAAATTTTGGTTTGATTAATTCTTGAATTTATATGCTTAATTTATGCGTAAAGTAAATGCAAAACTTTAACATTTCTCTTCTATTTTATTATTGGGTTGAGTTAGCTGAATATTTTTATTTATTTAATGATATGGATAAAACGATTAATTTCCATATTCATCCATGTGGTGAAAATCAATAAAAATAATTAGAATTTTAATTGTTTTTTAACCTTCAAAGAACGCATGAAATGTCAAAAAATAAATATTTGTTCAGTTTTCCTAAGACATTAAATTTGTCAAGATGGAAGCCTTTTTGTTGTATTACATAGTTTACTCAATTGTTTTTATCCAAGCCTCATTTGTCTCATCCAAACAATACAATTTTGACACCCTTTTATACACCCTGCAAGATTGCACTTTCACTTACTTTCACTGGATATCTCTGAAGAGCCCTGCTACGCATTTTTTAATTTTAAATCAAACACAACTTTTTGAGAGACTCGACAGCACCTTCCCTCCAAACCAATTATCTTTTAAATTAATAGATTTAAGAAAACCTAATTGTAAGTATTTAAGACCAACGAGCCTAATTCGACAAAAGCTATCGAAATGCATCGTCCAGATAATTCTCTACGACGACGTTTCACTTGAGCAAAATAGGATAAAGAGTAGTGGAGAAATAGCACCACCCTCAATTCTATTAATACTTAGGCTAACCACCTATCCAAATGTGGAACGGGGAAAGTTGAGAAAAGTTCTACAAAGCACATTGTATGCGGAGACTATTTTTATGGGAATTGTAGATTTTCATAAAGTTCGTCTCATCTGCATTGTCCAAATCTCGGTGTGAAAGTGGAGAAGGCCAAGACAATTATGCAAAATTGGAAAGATATAAATGGAAACATGATGAAGAAAGGTCTATTAAAGTTGCACTGGTACTTTCACGTTCTGCTGCCATACATTTTAGACGAAGGAGATCCAAACAGTATCTGTCGCATGCATACCAAAAAGTATTGGTCTCTTTTCATCCCTTCCATATGCATGCTGCTGACAGTCTCCACCCGACTAAATTTTTCTTTGCCTCGCTGCCCTCCATACGGCGACTTTGACGATACCTGCATCTCTTCAAGGTTTTTAGATGACTACGGCGTAAAGTATTTATCCCCAAAGGAGCATTTTCTTTGGCTGCCCTACGGAAAAGAATCGTTCCGTTGCTATTTCATGGTAATTCTTCTTGGCGCTACTGAAAATCAACAGCAGCTGCGGTTTGATGGAATTCTTCGACCATTCGAGTGGAACATTTGGCTAATGCTTTTAATCACAAGCTCAACCTTAGCTTCATTCTTTGCTTATACAAATATATTTCTGGATAATTGCAGGAAGCTTGCTTCGTTCCGGGAATGTTGGACGCTCTTAAAAAGAATTTGGTTCTATATAAACGCTCAGCTGGTTTGTCAAGGATCGGATGTTGTGGCATCGTTCTCTAAACATGGTGCTTTAATAGGAGCTTGGTGTCTCTGGAGTCTCTTGACTGTAATGCTATCGCAAGGTTACCAGTCCGACCTTTTCTCTTCTATTATAGCAATATCGGAACCAACAGTACCTGGAAATATGAAGGAATTGCTAGATAGCGGGATGACCATTGGAACAACTTGGAGACTTACAAATGATGAAACAGTGTTAGGATCAAAAACTATTCCAAATGTTCTCTCAAAAGTCCAGGGCACAACCATTACTCAAAAACGTATTCAAACAATTAAAAGACTTAACCGTGATTTGATCGGTGTGGCTAACTTTGGTAACACAACAGGGCATCGGAATTTGAATGAAGCATTCGCCAGCAGAATTTTGAATACTGGGACGATTGAAAACTGGAAATCGAAAAAAACTTTAGATCCAAATGGACGCTTAGCTATGATAAATCCATTGGAATATCTTCTTGGAGATAAGTACTTTCTACTGCAGTCGCCTTCAGCATGGACTTCTGAAATGAAGCCAGTCTCAATCCTTGACTCGACAAAATCTATCGTTGTTCCTGGAATCTATGTAGCTTCTAAACTTAAGAGGATGATGACTTACATTAGGAGAATGTGGAATAGAAGAAATGTGGAGCCAATATGCACTTGCATTAAAAAAGACTATTTCTTCAGGAACAAAAATGTTTACAAAAGTAAAAAAAGAATATGCAAACGACAAAGTCAGGCATCCTAGGGCAGTTAACAGGCACATGAACTGCTTTGAAAACTGTCCTAAATCGGTATTTGATAGAATGGGAGATACGTTTGACACAATTCCTGGGAAAGTTTTTGTAGGAATTGGCATATATTGGCTTGGAGCTTTAGGACTTGCGTGTCTCTTGTTTTGGAGTAAATTGCTAATAAGCGAAAAAGCATATAAGGCATGGCTAGGCTTGAAAGAAATAACCAGATGCAAAAGAAAATCCGAAGGTCGAACGCAAAAATTCAAAATTTTTGTACCGAAAGAGCACATTACAATTGTTGAGATGGAGAATAGCAAATCCAAATATGCAAAAACTGATAATGATAAAGCCCGAAGGCATTTGGATGCTGTACAAATTGTAAAACTGAAAAAAAAGTTGGAAGAATTGGAAATGGAAACCACTTTATTGAGAAAGCGTTTAATGGAAAAAATACATAATGAACACTAGAATTTTTGGAATTACTTATTAATTTAAATAAAGTTAACAAACAAGCAATTTATAATTTATCACAAAAAATCAAATGATAATTAACATTGATGGGATGAAGAAGCATGTCATGGAAAATAAAATTTAACGTTTAACATTCATTCACCCTTTCATAACTAATTCAAAGTCACACATTGCTTTAAAATATTGTTAAGTTACTGTCACCAACATTAATTAAAAATAAATAACTATCGAGAAGTAAAAACCAATCATGTCTTCTAATTACTTAATGTTTCCCCAACTATTCCGAGCGGAAAGCAATAGCATCTGCAAAGCAAATTGGTTAGACATATCCAAGCATGTCAAAGGCGTTTGTTCCTCCACAAAATTCACAGACCCAAATTTAACTTTAATAATTTGACACGATCTCCGGAATCGTTTCATCCATTTCCGGTCTCTCCTAGCGCAATCAAGTTATCAGGATTTCCCTTCATTTCTAAAAGTACCTTTTTCGATCCCCGGCAAACGCCCGAAATTCCCCCAACCACAAGAAGCATAAGCGCTACACCATTAAACGATTGAAATAGTATAAAAAGCCTCAGAATCACATTCGAATGTTGGGGAAGCCTGATAACAGCTACTAGGGCAAATGGAGGGAAACTTATTGTTGCAATTATAAACATTGGGAGGAATGACTTTTGCTGAATGCAATTCAAGAGCTTTGCCAAAATCTGGATTTGTCTATAAAAACATGATATTTCCTTCTCATCTCTGTTTAGCTCAGTAACTATCTGCTTAAGCAAGTTTCCAATAGTCAAAGTACAAAGTCCCTGAACGACAACGACAATAAATACGGAATACCAAACTTGACCCAAGAATATCCACAAGTTTACAAAAAACACACTCACTTTTATTATAAAATTTATAATACTAAACAGAAAACCTCCCGAATCCGTCCAGCATTGAGGAATTGCAAAATATCCTGCTAACGTCTGGCTACAAGGAAAGCAAGGGCGGTTTTAGAGGGGGAGCACCCCAGCCCGTGCTCCACCCTGGAGCCAAAATTTAACATAGAAGGGATAGGGCAACCAAGAATGGGCGGGGTTTTGTTAACATGGGACTGTATTACAGTGCTTCACCCTGTGCTCCCCTCTAGACACGCCACTGAAGGAAAGAATATGTGAAACCCCAGATAGAAAGTGGAGAAAGCGGTTGCTGCAAGAAAACAAGTGTGATAAAGTAGCACGTTCATTTTCTCCACAAAACTCGAATTTCTTCTCAACTTGTTGCATTTTCTTGCTGTACTTAAGACTCCATTTATATACAGGATAATTTCTTTTAATTTTTGAGACCCACATGTGAAATAATAACACGTAATAATTTGAATAGGGAAGAGCACAATCGTACCAATCTTTTGTTGAATAGGTAAGCTTTTTGGTGCAAAGAGTAATTGAATACCTAGAAAAAGGATTAATCCAATCGGGGAAATAGACCAAAGTCTACGTTTCTCGAATGTCCGACAATCTTGATATTTAAACTTGCACTTTTTTGAGTTCCATTTAAATAGATGGCAGCTAAAGAAATTAGAAGCTTTTAAGTACCATTGGAAAAGCTGGAATTGTTCAAGAAGCAACATTTTTTAAATTCACACCTAATTACAAATAGGCGTCTGTTTTTTAAGAAATGATTTTGTTATGAGCGCTTTTTAATACTAAATTTGTAGAACAGATTACAGCTATAGGTAAAGCGGTTACGTTTTAAACTACATAAGAAGGGAGGCCATGCGTCAACGTTTATAATTTAAATGATTGGCATGCTTTCAATAATTGAACAAAAGTAATAAAATGATATTATTTTAATGACAACTTTAGCAAAATATACGACTTAAGACATTTTCAGCTAGACACTTTTCACACATGAGTACATAATTTAAAAAAATTCAAAATGATATGAATTGACAGCAGCGAATGCTGAAATAATAATTTATTTCGTATAATATAAATTAATTAAAAGTAAATTTATTTACCAAGTCAAACATAAAGTTAAGAAACAGATTTGGGCTTGATTAATTCCTGAATTTGACTGCTTAATTTACGCTAAAAGTAAACTAAACTTAAACTAACGAGAAGTAAGTAAAAGCATCTGCAACGATAATTGATTAGCCAAATCCAAACACCTCAGTGGAGTTTGCTCCTCGATATAATTTACAGATCCAAAATAGATTTTGATTATTGGACACGATCTCCCAAACATCCGCATCCATTTAAGTTCTTTTCTGCCAAAACTAAGCAGGGCGCAGCTTCTTCCTATTTCAGCTTTTGCCCTCTTCGATTCTCTACAAATGTTGGAAATGCCACCAACAAAAATCAAAAGCAGAGCTATAGCAGTAACAGATTGAGAGACTATGAAGAGGCGAATAAACAAACCGAAATTTTGAGGAAGTCTAATAGCAGCAACGAGCGCAACCGGATAGAAACTTATCGTTCCAATAATAAATATTGGAAGAAATATCCTTTGCTGAATAGAATTTAACAGTTTAGCCAAAATCTGAATTTGTCTATAAAATAATGATATTTCTTTAATTGGATTGTTGAGAAAGTGCCTAAATCGCCTAAGAAGGTTGCTAATTGTCAAAGTACAAAGACCTTGGACGACGACTAGAAAAAATGCGGCGTACCAAATAGCACTCCAGAATACCCACATGTTTATCAATAAAACGCTTAATTTTATTACAAAATTTGCAATTCTGAATAAAAAACCTTCGGATTCTGTCCAGCATTGNAAGTACAAAGACCTTGGACGACGACTAGAAAAAATGCGGCGTACCAAATAGCACTCCAGAATACCCACATGTTTATCAATAAAACGCTTAATTTTATTACAAAATTTGCAATTCTGAATAAAAAACCTTCGGATTCTGTCCAGCATTGAGGAATTACAAAATACCCAGCCAGACTCTGGCTACAAGGAAAGAACAAATGAAATCCCAAATATAAAGTTGAATATGAAAGTACACCAACCCAAACAAGGTGGTAAACGCACACACTCATTGTCTCAACAAGATTTGATTTTTCTCCCAAAATATCAGCTTTCCTTGCAGATTGAAATACCCAATTTATGTATTGCATGATTTCTCTCGATTTTCTCGACCCTAATATAAAATACATGCAGCTCCCTACTTGTATTGAGAAGAATACCGGCATCACAATCCTGTGTAGAAGAGAGCTACTCTTCGAAACTAAAACTGATTGAATTATAACGGCTAAAATAAAAACTATCTTTGAAATTGATCTATTCCTGATGAATTTTTGAGAAGTCTCGTGGTCATTTTTAAATTGCAGTTGGAAAGTGTCCTGTCTCCAGTGAAACGGAACGTAACTAAAGAAATTTGCGGCTTTAGAATACCGTTGGAATAGCTTAAATTGCTTAAAAAGCAACATTTTTAAGTTCAAATCTTTTAGAATGAAAAATATAGAAATATAAACTGCAGAAATGTTTTCTATAACTCAGCAATCTATGACATGTCTTATTTCCAAGTTCACTTTAAACTGTCAATAATATTCTGATATTGCGATAAAGGTAAGTAAAAGTAAGGTATATAATTAATAATAATGACTAATGCGAAATATTTCGTAAGTTACTAAATATTGGCAGCAGCAGTTACGTATAACGAAATACATAATTTTATAATGTGAAATAATTAAATTGATATCACAGTGAAAAGCAGACTATTAATTAGTTTAGTAAAGTTTGCCAATTTCTTGCCAATTGAAAACAACTATTTGAGTTTACTCTTACCGGAATTCATAGCTTGACTAATTGTTATTAGTATTTGCTTAAGATTGGTATATTAAGTATACAATAAATTCATTTGTTCATGTTTTTCGTTTTGTGATAAACTGTTTGCGAAAATTTGCAAAGATTGTCATGGAAAAATTTAAATAGTCGCTATTTAAATATTAAAAATGAAATTTAAAAAAAAACTGTGCATTGCTTAATTTTAGGATAAAGTATTACTGCTAGTTTAAACTAAGGCATTTCCAGTTCAATAATTAAGAAGAAATAGTTTGATTTTTTTTTAATTGTCAGAAAATCGATATTCTTTCGTGCAAGTGTTAATTTCTTTAAAAAATGCTAAATTATTCAGTTCTGTTCAAAGCCATTACTTTTATTCGACACTTATTTTTCTTTGCCTCAAGTTTTAGTTGCCCTTGAACTAACCAGGATGAATCTTTGACAAGAAGGTGTTGTAAAATTATGTTTCCTGATGAAGTAAATAACATGGAGTTTAATAAAACTAAGGTGGAGCCATGCACGAGTAAGTTCAAATAGGATATTTCTCTTTTACTGAATTTTAAAATTAAATCATTTCTCGTTTCTAAGACGGATTCCCCGCAGATCCGGAAAGTCACCAAGATGGAAATGACACGGAATTTGTTTTCTCTAAAAAGAAAATTCGGCTCGCTTTCATCCGCAAAGTATATGGGATATTAACTATCCAGCTCATCATCACTTTTGGATTTGTTTCCCTCTTCGTTTTCAATGAAGATATTAAAATCTGGGTTCAGAAGAATCCCGGATTCCTATACGGAGCGATTGGGGTCACATTCGCTATGATAATAGCAATGGCTTTTTGTTTAGACGCTCGCAGAACATTCCCAGGAAATATGGTATGCTTGCTTGTTTTCACTTTAGCGGAAAGCTATCTGGTCGGAGCGGTTTCAAGCTTTTACAAGTAAGCCCATTTTTAATTAATAAATAAAAGCTTTAACCAATTTGTTATTTTTGTAGCACCTACTCTGTCATTCTCGCTGTTGGCGCCACCGTTGCAATCTGTGTTGCTCTTACAATCTTCGCTTTCCAATCAAAATGGGACTTTACAGCCATTGGCTCTGGGCTCCTCATTCTCTTATTTGTTTTCGTTCTGTTTGGCATCCTAATGGCTATTTTGCCCCAAGACAAGTTCCCAACACTGCACCTGGTCTATGGTGGAGGCATGGGTGGTGACTAAACTATAATTGGTAAATAATGCTGAATAATTGTTTAAAATAACTTTATTTAATGTGACTTAATATACTTTAATGTGGCTCTATGACGTCAAAAACTAAATAAGAGATTAAATCTGGCAAGTAAAACAATAACTAAAGCCCTTTTAGATTGTCTACAAATGTCAGAATTGGCACCAACTATAAAAATAAGCAGTCGTATTGCATTCAACGCCTGAAATAATATGAAAAGGCGGAAAACCACACTCGAATTTTGAGGAAGCCTTATAACCGCGACGAAATTAAATGGAGAAAAATTTATCATTGCAATAATAAACATAAGAAGAAATGACCTTTGCTGAATGAAATTTAAAAGCTTTGTCAAAATTTGGATTAGTCTATATTAAAATAATAATCCCTCTTGATTTATGTAAAGCTAAGAAATTAACTGCTTAAGCAAATTGCCAATGGTCAAGGTGCAAAGTTCCTAGACGATAATTACGATAAATACAGCATTCCACACTTTACTCAAGAATATCCGCATGTTTACGCATATTACAAATAATTTTATTAGAAAATTAATTATATTGAAAACAAGAGCTCCAGAAGTCGTCCAGCACTGCGAAATAAAAAAGTATCCTTTCAAGCTCTGGCTACAAAGAAAGAATAAGTGAAATCCCAAATAGAAAAAGGAGAATGCGATTTCTGCGATAAAACACATATTGTACAAAAGCACATTAGCTTTCTTCACAAAACTAACATTCCTTTTTGATTTTTTGCAATTTCTTCTAGTACTTTACACTCCGTTTATATAATCCATAATTTCTCTCTATTTTTGCGACCCCGACATAAAATAATAACAAGTCACTATTTGTACATGGAAGAGCACAAGCGTTTTAATCCTTTGCTGGAAAGGCAATACTTTGGGTGCTGAAACAAATTGGATTATAAGAATAAAGATAAATACAAGCATGGAAATGGACAAACGTCAAGTTTGGTCTTCACAAAATTCCAGCTTGGATTTTGCCTGATTCAAATGAAATGGATGGTAACTGAAGAAATAAGAGGCTTTTAAGTACCGTTGAAAAAGCTTGAATTGTTCGAGAAGTAACATTAATTAAAATTATCTAAAATTCAAAAGGGTTAAGTAATAAATATGAATAAAAATAATATAAGTAAATAAATGATTGTATGTGAGTGTTCCTTTCTACAAACAAAATTAATTTTACTAAGGCAGTTACGCTTTCCTTTACATAAAAAGGGTGGACGTAAATAAAACAATTATTTGATTGACGTGCCTGCAGTGCAGGCCCTGCACCAAACAAATATTTTGTAAGTGAAGAGTGATGAAATGACTTATTTAATTTTTAAAGGACAGCTTTATAAAAATATATGACTTGAGTCATTTTCAGCAAAACAATTTCCAAAGAGGAATACAAAGTTTAAGAGTTTGCAAAATGATATAAATTATTGAGAGCAACGGCAGCTACAAAAACAATTAATTTCTTTATGTAAATACATATCTCATAAATATAAGTTGAATTCATTCCAAATCCAACAATCCTTTACAATTTTTGATGACGATAAACCGTTAACTTTCCATGTTAGAATTTAAAATGACAAAATCGATAAAACTAATTACAATTTTCATTACTTTATACAAAAAAAACATAAAATGTTAATATTTAGCACGAATTACAATTCTGTAATCCGAATGCTTTGGATTTGTCAAAATGGAAATCTACTTGGATTGTATTTTGTACACATTTATTCTTTTCCAAATCTCATTTGTCTCACCTAAATACAATTTTGACACCCTTTTAGACACCATGAAAGATTGCACTTTTACCCAAGCATGGCCAAATGCCAGGCATATAACGTTTTGCTCCAGTGGCATGGCATAGAACGGCATTTATGGC
>JAHZMU010001849.1:0-11255 GCA_027743725.1 Rambutsinella grinnellia
AAATTGTAGAATGCATAAGTGAATTTATCTCAACAGTGGCTGTATTCTCCACAGACAGTTTTTTATTTAAAGCATCCACAAGGTATAGAAAAGCACGCGACGAGTACAATTTATAAAAGTTACCAAAATGATATAGCAAGGATAATTGTATTCAGGTAAACACGGTATGAAAAACTACTTCTGTCTGAGAGGGGATGAAATGGAACATTACAAATTACTGCGGAGCTATACAAAGCTGAAAAAAGTAGGAAGCGTACAATTTTTTCTTGGATGATTACCACTTTTTTGAAAGTGCATATTGCAGAGGTGAGTAGGAGACTTTTCGCATAAGAGGAATTTGGACGCTGAGAATTTTTATGCTCGAAAGTATATCCTAAATCTAAAAATACAAGTATTAAAGTAAGCAGCGTCTCCTTTCATTTTATCCATTTTAAGGAGTCTAGTCTGCAGTAGCACATTCATACGCATACAATTCCTTTGTTTGAGTAATGTTCCAGCTTGGTCAAGAGTTGTCATCTTACTATTTCAAGTGAGAACATGACCTACTGCTTTTTCGACATGCGCATTGCATTAAATAAGATAATAAATTGTTTGTACAAGAAAGTAAAGCAAAGTGTGTCTGATTTTTCTTAAAGCTACTCCCGACTTCTCATAAGAGCACTTGCTAAGAATCACAACAAGAAGGATGCATTACTGCAACAAGCATGAACAACATTATTGATAAAATCCATATGAAAAAATTCATACATTTTATGATGATTGCTTTGGGCTTGATGATCAAGAAAGTGCTTGAGTTGTTGCGCTCGTATAGTCCTCTTTACTAATGGCAACATTAAGATTTTTAAACGGAACACTGCAACTATACGTTAAGCAAGCGGCGTCTGAAAGAAGATGGATTGTAATAATCGTAGCAGTAAATGGCTGTCTGGCGTAATTAAGATGAAAAATCAATTTAAAATGATGCTCGTCATTAATGCTATTAATAGGTAGCTTTAAAAGTACGAGTTATTTGAGAGTGGTAAATGTAGTGGTAACTTTACCGTTTCTGATGCCTTAAAGAGCGATTCGCAATATTGCAATTTGTAATAGCCAAGCCCAACCTGTTACAAGTCTGTTTCCTCATTTTACCAAGTACAGAGACGGACAAATAAAAGCTATTTGAAATTAGCCCGGCGGCACATGTATAAAATGATAGGCTTATCGATAGAATAATTTGTTGAATTAGGAGAAATTGAAATCAAAATCATTAGATATGCACGTGCAGACGAATCAAGAGAATTATCTAAATTACTTTTTAAATTTTTACTTTGCTTATGTAAAAATTGCTATTTGCTAAACAAATCTCCTTATTTATGCCTAAACTAAAGTTGGAACAATTTAAAATAAATGATTTTTTCTTCAAAGCTTCTAAACGCTTTGCAACTAATGGCTTGGAAAGCGGAAGGAAGCGAAGGTTCTATTGACATGACTGACATTTCTCGATATCTAAAAATCAACCTAGATTACAAGTTTAGCATAGGTTGTTTGGAAATACATAGTAATGTGGAAAGTGTAACGATGGACGGAATAGAAGAAAACTCTGCTCTACTTTCCCGTCAAAAGAAAACGCATTATGGCAATGCCATTGAAATAATGCAATTCTCTATTGAAGCTGACCTTGTTCATCTCATTATGCTGGGTTCTCCTATTTCATACTGCTTTTAATACTTTTACCCGCTATCATTCCATTGTCGCAAGGAGAGATGTCGAATTGTATGAAAAACTTGAAAAAAGATGAAGAGCGTTTTTGGTAAATTAACTACAGACAAAGTTGTAAGCAACTATCAAAATGCCGTTTACTAATTAAAATTTGATTGGAAAACTTACACCAATTTCCAATTTTAATTTGTTGATAATTTAAATTAAATCTAAGGAACGATTAGCAACTTAGCTTGATTGAATTATCGAGCGTGCTTTCTTCTAAATCTCAATTTTGTTGGTTGAATAAAAGGGTAAAAGTTCCTAAGTGACTTTCATGCTTTTATCCACTTCGATTTAATGTATTCTGTGTTTTATGCAAGATGATGATATCGTGAAAATGCCATTTATTTACTCCTTATTTTAATATAACGAGTAAACTCTTGGATGATCTTGAACGGATGTTTTTAACAGAATTTTCGCATGTTAAGCAATATTTCCAAGGTACCTATTCCTTTTCTTAAGGCAGATCGTATCACTTCCAAAACGTCATTTTGCAACCGCCAAGCCTTCCAAATAGCGGGCAATACAATGGTAGAGATTAAGAGGAAAATCTGTTTAATACTCAGCACTTTTCATATTATTAAACTAATAAGATTCGTCTGGAGACGTGATTTTATCAGAGGAAACGAGCATCCTTCATATTCCTTATCATAATTGTAACTTAACCAGAATCGAAAATATGCGTAACGAAGAATACATTTGGATCAAGCCTAAAAAATCTCATCATCATCCCCGTTCCATGTCAATTATCCCTGATTTTTGCACCACTAATAATGCATCAAAATCTACTTTCTACTCATTTAATTCACTCAACCGCGTCCTTCACTTTAGCTTTATTTCGTGTCGCATTGCGTTTCATTTTCATTACTTCATTGCTTTTTTTTATTCCAAGTTGCATAACGTGTTGCAAAGCAAGCCTATATACTTGTTCTCTAGTTGACATACGACTTCCTTGATTTTCCCTAAATAATGCAGAGGAAGACAAACAGCGGAAGAAAATACTTGTCTATTACATAAGCTGGATAAGAGTATTATTGAGGCATCTTAATATAAATTACGTTTCTACATTTTTCTGCATAAATGATACGCTATACTCCGCAGGAAAGGAAAATCAGGTCATCCAAGAAAAAGCCATTCATCCGTTTGACTTTTCAGCATTTTTACGGACAAGCCAAAAAACTGTCTTGTATTTTATTACAAGTAGTGTTCATTTTCATGGAATATCATATAAAGTAATATGCGCGCTACTTCTATAGCAACTTGACAAATCTTCGATTCTGGTCATTTCAAACGGAAAAGCTTTAATCTCATAATAGCATATGAATCCTGCAATATCGGCATAAAAGACTGTAGAAGAATCTGCTCAAATCCCATTCTTTACCCTCCACAGCCTTTCCATTTAGTAATGCGACTCATTTCTCCATGCAAGCATGAGATAACAGCATCACCAGCAGTAATTCTATTATCTCATCATCCATTCCTTCAGCTCCAAAATTTCAGTAAACGGATCCTTTCCTTTGTTGCTTTACAGCACTTTTATAATCCTCAAGCCATAGCTGGGAAAATGGAGTAAGTTGATGGTAAAAACTATTGAATGCATTCACATATTGTTGGTCTGGTATATGTTTCACTTTTGTGACATTGCCATCACCACTAGCCACCACACCGAAGGCTAATGCAACATGGAGGAAAAAAATTTAAGAGACACGTGCAACTTTTCAGATGCAACTACAGGAGGCCATTGTCATCATCATCATCATTACCCTGAGATGGAAGAGGCAACTTTGTATTTCTACCTGAGCAATTATATTCTGATTGACGACGATAATGAAGGCTTGATATGCACTAGTAATTTATGATAAAATCAACATGGTTTTCTTCCAAAAAATATTTCAGTTACACATTTTTATTCACAGTAAAACACTCTTCTACAAAATTATCCTCAAATTATAAAGTTCAAACGAAATATAAGATTACGTATCTAATAACGATGAAAGTTGTCTTTCAGCATGGAAACTAGTTTCTACTCTAACCCTATTTAACAAGGTACGGTAGATGTTTTCCGGTACTCTAGCTCACATAGTGAAGGGAGAAAAAGTAATAAAAATACAGACACAAAAATTATTACGCAGTTCAATAAGGTTTTCTAGAAACAACCAATAAGTTACTTTAATTAAAGAAAGAATAATATGCACCATTTCACACTTCGCTAATGCGAAAGTGATTAAATTTACTAATTTATGCGATCACTGACTCTTTCGCTGTTCCAGAAAAGGCTACGGATTAAATTCATTGCTCGAATATATAAATCGCCTCTACCAAAAACTCAAGAAACTTGCATTTTAACTTGCTCTAATAGAATTATTAACTGTTTATTCTTAAATGATATTATTTCATCTTATAGAATAGAATACATTGGTAAATGATTTACCGTAAATCTCTAAACTAATCGTTTATTATATTTCACCAATCAAATCCATAGCGAACTCTTAACGTTTTGAACGTGTGCCTTAGACACAAATAGTGTGCTGATATAATATAGCTCTTAAAAGTGGCAATATTACAAACAAGTTATCTCAAATATTGTTTGTTTTTCGCGAGCAATTTCTACTAGTAACTAATTGATGCAGTGATCTCAACCAGCGCTAAAAATATCGTATGAATAAATTTATTATGAACGACTTCTTCAATTCCTAAACACCGTTGGACTTCGGCTTACTGAAAAGCTTCCTCATATCATCCAGAGCCCGCAGAATGTTGGCAGTGAAGCGAGATGAATCCTGAAATAAAAATTAGAATATTAGAACTGACCCAATGATATGCATTTTTATATATCAGCCAATTAATCTGAGCTTCACTTACAGTCTCAGGAGAACTTTTCTTAGATGACACATGGAAGAATATCAAATCCTCCCCGGCAATAATGTATGAGACTCCATAACCGTCATCGGCAACAGGACCGAAGCCACCTCCAGCAGAGATGCAATCTGGATGGACAGTCAAATCGAGTTTGCTGGTTTGCCCGTGCGGAGTTTGAGAAGTTGATAATCTCCATGGTTCACTTAAAACTTCCTGTAACCAGTTAGAAACAAACTTTTATTTGGGCCTAAGGTTAACTCGGTCATAAATAATCTCTGCACAAACCTTCAAAAACGGAGAGTCTGTTTCGAGGTACTTGGAGATAACGTATAAGCAAAAGAGATGGCGGTCAATACCTCGCCCAACCATCGCATCCTGATAGCCCCGCTGATGATACTGACAAGCTTTTTTCAACAAAATAATCTTTTCCTCATTCTGTAAGAAATGTAAAAGTTACATAATTAGTATTATAAAACTGATATAGGTAACTATAAAAAGAGAATTACGAAGTGATTAAAAATAACTTACAGGAATGGTTTCATCACCCATAGCTTTCACCCAAGCGCAAGATTCCAACGTACAAGGTCGGACTGTTTCCGTCCTACCTTCTTTAAACAACCGTGTCATTGACGCTTCATACGTCAAGTTGAAGCGACCGGCATCCTACAGTGTAAACATACAATTAGTCATCTTCGCCTTCCAGAAAACGAAATCTTTATCACAGCTCCCAATTAAAACTCACTCTATAGTAAGCCAGTTGAAGTGCCATCTGAATAAACGCGTCCGGGCTCACTTTGCATGTCTTCATAAATCCTTTGCCGTAAATGTCGCAGACGAGCAGCTTCAAGTCTACATCATTCAACAAGCCTAAAGCACACTGAGACGCGTAATCAATCGTTTCAAGGCAGTCCTTCGGAATATCCCAACGGAGACGAGACGGCTGTGGAAGCTCCACCTCCACCGTGCCCTTAGTGTTTCCTGCACCATCGTATCTATTGCAAATTGCAATATCATATAATTAAAATTCGTGCGAAATCTTCCAATACAAACTAAGCAGATAGAAAACGGCAAGAAAGAAGCGTGTGATACACAAGGCAAGCTTACTTGAATAAAGCTATTGCACATTTAGAATACAAATAATATACAAAGTGGTCTAGTTAAGTGCTACGCAAAAGTTCATGTAGAAAATTACATGACCAAATCCGGTAAAATCAAATTCGAAATTAGTCGAAACCTCATTCTTCAAACTCTCGAAATAAAAATTATCAAGAAAAAGTCATTTCTTTATAGTCACTATTTCAAAACTTAATTAAAACAATGCAAAAACGCAATACTTCAAACACAAACTCAACTTGGCAACATCAACAAGCCAGGAAAAAAATAAGTATTCAATCAAATTCCCTATAAAAAATAAAATCGCGTAATGTTACCCATGATCATGTTCTTCAGCTAAACAGTACTCCCATAAATGGGCCATAACTGGCGCATCCGACCTTGAAACGAAAATTTTGAAATAATTCGAATGGAACAAAATTTCTTTAAAAAATGAATACTTTCGCTGATCAGGTCGGTAACTCAAGTTTATCCGCTCGTTGAGGGCTTCCAGCTCCAATTATAATTATAATTAATTTACTTTTTAAGATTCATGCATTTACGAAGCAAACATTCTCATAACAAATTAACTAAAAATTAAACTTTCTTATGTGCTTGTTAGTGTTATGCGTGCAAAGATACAAGGTTTGGTATTACAGGTAAAAGTTTGAAGAGATAGTGAATAGTGAATTAGAAGTGTTGCTTTGAAAGGATTTAGTGATTGGATAGCTACTTAATTACTATGGACAATTATTCTATAGAAGGCTAAGTAGAGGAATAGGACAAGATTGTTTAGTAGGTGATTTACCCATGTTCGAGATCTTCTGCCAAGATGAACTCCCACATATGGGACATTACAGCTGCATCCGCCCTTCACATTCAAGAATTCGAGAGAAAAGATTAAAACTCACTCAGTTACAATATATTAGGAGATAAATTGTAATATCTGCTAAGCGAAATATGTAGTCGCCATGCAATTTGTAAAAAGTACGGTCATGCTCATCACAAAAGGTCAGCACAAAACGTTACGAATAAATGAAAAGTAAAATGTTGAAGAGCCGTAGATAATAAACTGAAAGTGGCACTTCGGCCAAAGAACTTTAGTCAACCGAACCTGAATACACGAGTTCCACTTATTAGTGGAATACATATGAATGCTTACCACGAGTGCTCGGCATTGAAACCCATCTGAAAATAAATAAATCATTTTAAAATAAAATTTGAAATATCTCATATAATAATTACTATAAAGTTGACAACTTTACCCTGCCATTCTTCCCAATCACAAGGGTAAACGATTTATCAAACCATCTATCATATCCGTTTCCGTGAAGCATTCGAGCAGCAAAGTGATTCAGCTTGGTTGGATTTTTCTATCAAAGTATCAAGTTTAAAGGTCATGTAATTTAACGAATTTTAGTTTTAAACCGACACCAATTATTATTTTACTTTTAAACCGACACCAATTATTATTTCACTTACAAGGTCATAATCGTACTCATCCTCATCCAACGAGACAACAAAGGCCGCTTTCTCAATAATGTCCAGCGAGATTCTGTTCGTCCCCTTGGAGAAATACTGTTTACGGACCTTGGCCCAGCTGGGTCGATCCCAGGCGGTCAGAGCTGCAAGTTTCTCTTCCCCCTTTTCAGGCACACTTCTCTCATCATCCAGAATTCGCTGGAACTGGAGCTGAAGCTCAGCTGGAGTCATGAGCCGAGCTTTATAGTAAACTGGCATCCTATAGTAGCGCCCTTTGTGCAGCACCGCAATCCAAGTACCTGCACGAAAATCATATGATTATTTTGTAAGCACAAGCTATGAATTGTCTTTAATCTTATGAACTTATATTGTATACATATATCATGACTTATCAATTGTGTTGTTTCACTTAATAAAATGATACTCTAGTTTTGTGACGTACTATCATCCAAGTGTTGAATTTTATCAGTCTCTTCTCCCGGCACAGAAATAAGTTAAGTTATTAATTAGCTCATTATAAATTCAACTTTCGTTCTAGTACGATCCAATTATTTTTTGAATACCCGTTGAATAGTATCCTCCAAACAAGGAAGTGGTAACGATGGCATGGACCCCTGGAAACTGTACAGCATTGGCTTATTCCATCCGGAGAAGGAGAAGAGGCGCACAGCCATGTACCAAAGACGAGTTGACCATGATGTGGTACTTCCTCGTCCTCGTTCTTCGAACATCCATCCCTTATACTGGAATAGCAGCTTGAGCAAATTCCTCACAGCAAAGATTGCCGTGCCCCATATTCCGATTCCCACAACAGTACAACTCAATCCTTCGCCAAGGGGACCAGTTGGTAAATAAGTACTCATGTAGGGGATGAGTCCTCGTGTCGGATCAAAACCCGCATAGTAGACTGATCCTAAAGTAGCTACGGAGACAGTAAGGCCTTTCAGAGATCCCGGGTATATTCCGCATCTTACGTTATTCTGGAACAAAAATCAAAACGGTATTAATTATACTAAATCCATAGCTCAATATAAATTTACATCATTTGACATGAAATAACATACGAGAGCAATCTCTGCTCGGCTCTTAATTGGCTTTTTATTACATAGCTGTACATGTTCCACTTCCTCTTCTTCCTCTACCCTATTATTTTCGGTACAATTACTATCACTCATTTTCTACCAACTTTCTAAAAACGTCATAAAATTTCTAAAAACACAAAATATTCTAATGCAAACAAGCAGATTAATTTAACTGTTGACCTAAGCTGAACACTTCAACAGAAATTGGGTCTCTGCAACTACATGAGAAACACAAATTAGAACACGATAGCTAGCTTGCTTCCTATCCCAACTCTCTTTGTCCTCTTACTGGCCACGAGTATTCATGCAACACGTCTACCACAAGTTTATGCCATGAGAGGAATGTCATCACCCATCTCAAGATCCGCCTCAGAGTTCAAGCTGGAAAGCCAGTTACCCTCAAACTTGAACACTTTGCACTTTAATCTCTTCAACTACTCAACTTCTGCGACGGATCCTGAAAGCTAATTTTAAACCAGGATAAATATAGTTTAGAAACGGATTAACCCTTTCATACTTGAACACTTGAGTGTACACACTCCACGAAAATACTTTCCTATGCAAAAGGTACTTGCAAAGGGCACAGCCTTCACTCTGATTGGTTACAGGAGTGGGAAAGTCCCTTGAAGGAAAACATTTCCTTTAACGCAGGTGAAAATCCTAACCATTCTCACAAACAATAGCGTAACTGGAACACTAAAGTACGCATATTTCAGTGAGAAGCCTACAGCTTCTAGCCCTTAAATGAACACTTTAATTCATCTTTATTTCCTTGGCCCTTGTGCTGATTAACACACTCTAGCCAACTTGTGCTCACGCATCACTAGCCCTCACGAAATTGTTGGAATGGACATTCATCCGACGACATTATAATGGTGAGCCAGAGAAGTCTTGATGATAAGCGAAAAAAATATGCTAAATGGGAACAGGCACATGTGCTTAATAAAATGTTCATTAGTTTACTGCTACGCATATAAGCCGCCTTCAAGAATGGAAAGTGAATTAGGTTGTTGGTTGATGATCACAATTACATCGCCTATTCATTCTGTTTTTTCAACTTGAGAAATATAAGAGAAGAATTGTGTTGTCAAATGAGTTGTTGTAGGAGACGACTCGAAAGAAATTGCAAAACATGTATGTCCCCTCATGTATGTTAAGTTGACGCCATATCAACAAGCCATTATAATGTCAACTAAGTACTCTGCTAAATCAGTTGAATGAATTATATACAGGACTTGGTAACGTATCCCTTATACAAGGATTGTGAAAGGTATCTAGGATTTGGTAAGATGTTCGCAGCAACATCATCAGACAGGACACTAAATGCTTGAGAATTTTTATGCATTCTCCTCAATGAGTCTCAAAGACCAGTTGTGTGTCTTTCATGTAATATCTCAATGAATAGACTTAAGAAGCCAGATAAATTAGCACAAAGTCGGTCACAACTTGGTCATCTCTGATAAGGAATATATCACACACATTATATCCCTAAACTGAAATGGGTTTTTGAAAAGTAAATTATGAAATATGCTATCCCGAAGTCCAGAGATATTTATTTATTGGGTTTAAAATATCAAGAGCCTGTTTGTCATTTATCCCCCCAAAAAAATAGATAAGTGAGCGGATCAATGAACGAAAGAAAACTGTCAATTCACAAGCCAAAACATCTCATTTGGCAAGGCACAAGCCAATCTGCAAATTTGACACGATGACCTTTAGCATTTAGCCTTTGAGCCTTTTTTCACAACGCCAGTAATCTACTCATCACGACATATTCATATTAGAAAGGTCTGGAAAAATTAAATTGTAATTGTTTGATAAGCATCTCATGCAAAAATATTTTTTTGGCCGACTGGAAATTCCTAAATGTATAATTATTCTCCTCTTCAAATGCTATTATTTAATAATTTGAGGAAAAGTTCACATTATTGTTAATAAATAATTACGAAGACAAGCCAAGTCTTGATAAGATTCAAGCAATTCATTTAATGTGTGTATCATACTATTAAACATTCCCTTTTTCCTTCCTCAACAATATACGCCATACTCTCATAAATCTAATGAATATAATACGAGTTTTTGGTAAAAAAAAAAAATTCGGTTAAAGCTTGATATTCAAGTGAAATCTGTGTTCAACCCGCTCATCATCATCCACTACAGAGTGGTTTGTGCTTAGCCCAATTACAGTTTATGTTAACAACTGATGAACAGTTAGTCTGCAAGCAATACCCATGCACATGGCAAAGGAGCAAGAAGCCAGTTACATATTTCATTCAACTGTACTCATTCCCCATTAACTGGCAAGAGTTTCAGCAACACAATTGGCTACCTCCACACCACAACAACAATCAAACAAGTTTTACAAAGTCCAAAGTCCAACTCTCGCCGCGTTCTCTCTACACACGAGCCCAACTGGGGAGTGGATGACGTGCAACGAAACGTCGAGGATAATTGCAGTTTTGCACTCCGAAAAACACAAATTCTCAAGGAAAGCGAGTCTTTATTCACGCCAACTATTTGCCCATCTCAAACCCTCCACTTTTAATGCCAATCATATAGCATCTGGCCAAAAAAAAATCTCCAAATGCAAATAATTTAATGGCACTTTTTTTATTTACTTAGCAAGAAGAAACTCAATTAATAAGCAGCTGCCATCTCACTGGCGACAGTTTTATATTATTTCCAACTAAATTTTTTACAACTCTGGTGATGCAATAATTATTCAGTCATAATTACAAACAATAATAGAACAATCAAATCTATGCTCTCCCACGTCAAGCGTAATCCTCAATTCGCATTAAATTAGGTATCCATTAGCAAAAAAAAACTTGCACGGATCCAAACCCCGAATAATCAATTCAAAGTCAAATCTAATGGCAAAGAGTGATCATTGATCAACCTTCGTCCTTCCACTTTTCCTGGAGAGAGGACAAAGTCCAATTTATTGCGCAAATCTTTTCACTCGCAAAATATATATTCTGAGGAGGAGCAAAACTTGGG
>JAHZMU010001850.1:0-10224 GCA_027743725.1 Rambutsinella grinnellia
ACTCTACAAAGCAGAAAAAATAATTTTTCAAAAGTGGAATCATGATACACTTGCTTGAATTTTGAACGGATGGGTTCTTCCTCTGTAGCGAGTCAAATGCCATCTTTTTAGTAAGGGAAACAGGTGTATTCACTGCATAAGAGCTTTTTGTCGACACCATATTATTATCAAAACTACGTAATACGAACTCTTAAAATATGAAGAATATGCAGTAGTTGGATGAGAAACGTTGATGTTGCATTTTAACTGTGCAGCTATTGGGATTTTTTTCAGTAGGATTAGAGCAAGTCATCATAGTTGGAAAGAACATGGTTGTATACAGATATATATGATAAGCTGTAATTAGTTGTTCTAGTGTCTAGAATATTGTGGAAGTTGTGGATAAGAGAGGAGCCGGAGGAGGACTAATTGATTTTAAAACAGTTTATAGAATTTTTAGACTAATCAGTATTCCGAGAAGAGGCTTAGCTTTTTTATGGATCATCAAGAATTTAATATTTGCTGACAATGACGGCCTTATCAGTTCCCCTTTTGTGTGTGGTGCTAGTGCTCCAATGTGTGTTTACACCTGTCCTCCCGTCTGTCACACCAGGTGAGATAATTTGGGTTTAAATAAATAAAATGTAGAAGCTCTTTCATTCATTTTACATTAAAATGTGGAAAGTTAATGGGTCGGTGAGTCACAGAGTCAAATGAATTGGATATGAGGCTGATTAATAATTTTGTTATCAGTAAACCGCGTTGAGTCTCGTGTCAAATGTGAACCATTAATATTAATAGTTTAATCCAGATCATCATATAGAAAGGGAAATAAATGAGACTTGTATACGTTTTGGTTACTACATGTATACTTCTGCTCGTTGTTTGCTCAGGATATTGCTTTTTAATTAAATTACGTATTAAACACGTCAAGATCGCGTTTATTAGCTCAGAGTAAGCCGATAAAAAATACTCGGATAAAATATAATTACGAAGGGATTCCCTAATGGAAACTCAGCATTTATCGGTGGTCGGGGAAAGTTTTTCCATTATGAATTGATTCATAAAATATCAAATAAAAATAATATTTTCCTATTGAAAAAGTATTTTAAAAGTTAGGCTGAACCATAAAGCATAAAAATATGGTGTATTCTTTCGAAGAAATGGCTCTAGAAATATTAACATTCACATTATTGGTTAATGTTTTGTTAAAGCATCAAGCATAACTGCGTAAAATACAAACAACGTACCTACTTTTAATATTATTTAACAAACAATATTGGAATTGTGCCGACTTTTTCTTTATTATGCCATCTTTTGATTATCAGATAAGCTCAAACTGCATCAGTTGAGAGTTGAGCAAGTTGTAAAATAGTATCCAATTAAAGTCACGTAACGAAAAAGATCGCTTTTGACATGTTTCGGCATTGTTCAGAAACCATCAAAAATTTTGTCTATATTTTAAATTCAGCTTTGCAAAATTTGACTTCAATAGCGTGATGACAAATATGGCGTGTTTATATGCAACTGATACAAATACACGAAAGTTTCGAATAAACACAATTATTATGCTCATGACTATGACTATTATGAAATATGGACTAGTATAGTGCAATCTGCAAGAATACTATGATAGTTTGCGACAACTACAGATTTGAACAAAACAAGAATGTGGTAAGCTTTGCATGGGTGTGGACATCTTTTTATGATTTTGAAAATGACTGAATAACCATCTATTTGTGTGCGGCAGGTTACGAGACAAAGCATAACTGTAGTTTGGGTCACGTGTTGTTGTTTTATTAACTGATCGTTTAATAGCCCAGAGTTAAATCGTGAGACTGTTAACCCCTCTTATTTTCTTCGCCGACATGATCAAGTTTAAACATGAATCATGTTACATGATTGACTAGTAGTCTTAAGACGTAGTATCATGGAACTCTTTTCTTCGAATTAACTGATATGACATGAGCATTTGTCCTTCACGCAACTTTTTCTTCAGGACAAATTTGCCAAAGCAAATTGCCTACTTGTTTTGCTTTAATTTGGTGCTTGTATCTCCCATAATATGAGATTGTTATGCTTGACTACAATTTGTTTTTTACTAACTGGCTCTTATGCGTCGTGCCGACTATGACAGCAATTGCCAGGCGTAATTAACATTAACCCATTTTGTAAACCAAGAGCTGTTTCTGCTCTTCAAGGTGTTAATTTCATGTCTGCTTGTTCTTTGTTAAAGCGATCTAAAGTAAAGCGGGGTTGAGCTAAGAGCAAATATTATGCGAATTGAGACGATTTACAAAGAGAACTGAGTTTTCTTCCTTATTTAGTCAACCATCCCGTACTCCATATTAAGGCGGTTCATTGTATCTGATTAGAAAAGCAGTCATCCGAAAAAGCTCTTCTTAACTTTTGCCACAGAGCTTTAAACCGTTTTGTTGTTCAAGAGTGTAAAACCATAAAAAGTTTTCAAATACAGCTGAAGGGATTCTGAAGTCTTCTAAAACACGATTTAAAAATATAAACCGATTTATGAAACAACTCCTGTTTTATTCATATAATTATATTTTAATCCCACATAATGCATAAAAATATTTTAGCATTCCATAAATAATCTACATTTTAAAAGAAACTTCAGTTTTCATCTTGTATTCGCATTAATATGTCATAAAATGTCTGCATTTGGAAAAACAGGAGATGTAAGAGGAAACTCATAGGCGTATCAGCATTTTTTGTCTTTGGAGAAACCCATTTCAATATTTTGCAATGTACTTTTTTGCACATTGAAGAATGAAAATCTCGTAAATATCAACCTCCTTGAAATCTGAGTGTCAGCCATCAGCCAGATTTCTTTCCCTTGTATCCTTACAAGTTGCCTACATTCGTCGTGTCCCTAAAGCCATATTACTCAACGCACACGAGAATTTCATGACTTGACTGTAAACTTTTGAATCGAGCTATTTCATAGAATAAATTCATCGTGACATTCGGTGATATGTGACACCGAAACCTTTTCAATGTACTGCTATTTCCGTTGGCTCTGGTCTACCCTCACGAAACATTGCCAAGAACTCGAAATTTACAAAATATTTCATTCAATTTCTTCCACTTGAATTTATTCACATCATCTTCGTAGGAAATGGTATTGATTAAAAAAGTGTAGGGCGGAGGAAGTTCTCTTGATGATCTGTAGGGTTCAAAGATTCAAAATGATGAGTCATTCCCTGTCTCACACTTTGTTTAGGGAGACAAATTGATAAATTTCTTGATTCTGATTTTTCTCACACTGCTACATCCACATCCTTTATTTAGCACAGTTCATTGCTTACCATTTCCTGTAATTTGGTATGCCAGCCACTGATTTTAAATGCAGTGGGAATACATTGTACTTTAATCAATCATTTGTCTGTAGACTTGTATACTTTAAATGTACCAGGCGCCTTATGATTTACTGAGGTATTCTCAATAAATAATTTTTGTAGGCTGAATCAAACAAGTTGTAACCAAAAGCCACAACAAATCTAAAAATACGTTGAAAGAGAAAGGAGTCAAGCCAATAACTCTACCCACATTAACAAGTCAATACAAACTACGTGAGTTCCGCTTGATGAAGGTGTTGGTTCGCGAACTTTTATTTATGACATTTTTAAATGATTTCGATAATAAGATGAATGCTTTAATATTCTATAAATATATTTCTACGAGACTACCTCAATATGTGGCAGCCATAAAATGCGGAGTAAATAAATGATTTATGAGAGTTTGTTCTTTACGATTGAAAGCTTTTTTATATTTAATTTCTGCAGATTTTGACATTGAACTGGCAGATGGCGAATCCAAAGATAACTTATACTATGAAGCAGTGCCTTATTCAAGCCACTTGCACAGACTGAAACGCCAGGTGACAGTGCCACCGAATCAAGAGGAGCCTGACAAAAGATTATTGAATAAAAACCCGTCCGCATTTACAAATTCGAAGAAGTTAATCGACCCCAAAGCATCACTACCTTCGGTCCGTCCTTTGGATCCTAGTACAAATGGAGCAAGTCTTCCAGCCTCGCACGCGGATGACAAAAGCCATGAAAACACTTCCGCTCATACTGGTGACGACGAACTTCCCGAAAGTTATCCGGAAGAAGGGTTCATTTTCGATGGGAACTCATCATACCCACACCCACTTCAGAATGATACGTACTATGACAAAAATCAAACTATAACCTTAAAAAAGGTAGATAAATTGATTATTAATTATATGATCCAATTTTAATAACTCTCCTACATTAAATGCTGATTTCCTCTTTGCAGGTCGATACTTTCAAGTATTACAATGTAACTACTGATATCATAGGCGATGGTCCTAGTAAATATTGGATTGATATGAATGCACATCACAGAGCGAAAAAACACGACATGTTATCAAATGCGCATAGAAGAGCTGCGGTAAGTAGTATAAAAATTTGTAATCCAAATTCCTGAATGCATAATACCATGTGCTTTCGCTGAATGAATAATTTATGTCTTTGTTCTTTCAGACGGTGAAGCCAAACTTTAATATTTCCTTCTATGGACACAAAGTTCAGAACTTGACGATTGCTACTGGAGGATTCATATATTTGGGTGATCAGGTATTAATTCAACAGCAATTTGGCAGTCTCAATTTGCGACTCTCAAATGAAAAATAAAGATAAATTAGCTATTGTTAAAATTAAAAAGGTACACGCGTGGCTGGCCGCAACTCAATATATTGCTCCATTGATGGCTAATTTCGATTCAAGTACAAGTTTAAATGCGACGGTGAATTACGCAAGCGATGGTTAGCTTCCGATTAATTAATATGCTACTTTAATCGTGTGATAAATTATATCAGATTAATTATTATCTTTGCTTGATTATTTAGATGACGTATTTGCTGTGGAGTGGAACCAAGTAAGGCTTCAAGACAGCCCGGACATCCCAGTAGCCAACATTACGGACTCAAACCATCCAGTAAAAGTTGGTCTTTCTGACGCTTACATCAAGGACAAAAATTTGCTGTGTATGAATACTTTGGAAAAATATTAAGCATAACCTATTCATGATCTGCTAATGATTTTAAATTTTATTTTGTTTTCAGTTGTTAGACAGAAAACTATTTATGAATATGACAGAATCGACTTGAAGCAACATCCACTCGCTCCGATCGTAAATGGAACGGTCATAATTTTTACACCGCAGCCTACTTGCATAGAGATCGAAACTTGTGCGGAATGTGCTTTGACAGAAACACCATTTAGGGTAAACAAACAAGTTTAAGATGAAATTTGGTACTATTCATTTCAATGCATTGGCAATTAAAACTAAAACGAAATTGATACTTTAGTGTGCCTGGTGTCCTCAAACCGGTAGATGTTCCAACGGAACCGATAGATATTATCAAGATTGGACAACAAAAGGTTGTGACAAACCAAACGGAAATTATACAACAGTTCTACAGTGTTTCATGGCCAAAAAGGACTCATCTAGCATATACAACACTGGTGGGAGTGGAGATCATAGTCATTTTGGAATTCCTTCGAATGATATTCATGATGAGAAGTCATCAGCGGATTCATATGTCAAAAAGATCAAGACTCCTGGTAAGAGAATTTCTTACAACTTACTTTCTTTTGGGATAGATGACATAATTCGATAATTTTTAACAGAATCTGAAGGAATGAGTGCAGCTGGAGTAATTGGAGTAATGTTTTTGATGATGCTTGTCTTTGGTACTGTTGGATGGCTGTCGTATGCCTACTTTTTCCCTCACTCACCGTCTGGCCAACTTTTAATTAGAGTAAGTATCAATTAATATTGCTTCTGGCTCAACTCGTCATCTTTAAACTTGATGTTTTCTTCAAACAGTACCGACCAAGTCAGTGGGCCTTTAGAAGAGGGGAAGCACGTTACACCGCTGCGTCAATCCACATGTGATAACTTTTATATCGAAACTTAAAACCAAATGGCAACTTGACTGATGATCTATTAACGTAAGATAAACTCTTGTGCGGATTAAGCATGTGAACAAATTATTTACAAAAGCTGCTACAAGGAAAGGGGTTTTAGCTGCAGGCATTTAAAAATTACTTGTAAAAAAGGTGGTGATGGTATTATCGGAAATTGCAAAAAAATCTATGCAAATAGCCTACCTGCAGCTGTATTGTGATCCTATTTAAAAATCTCTCACTATTTTACTCTATCGGGAGGGAATTCATAAGGTGTCCATCACCATTTCTACTAATTTCTACAATTGGGTAGCAGAACAAAGAAAACCGTCGGGTGCCTTAATTTTTTCAGGGAACAACAAAGGGCCCACATTTCAATGCCTTATCCCTTAAGTATATTTGACTATAACAAGTGGCAGTTTTAAAGTGTTTTGCTATGCCCAGTGCGAATCTCAACCTCAACTTTTACATTTTTTCTCGGATGCAATATAACTCTAGGGAAGGTTTAGGATTCGGCATATATGCTATTAATATTTGCTAAATTAATACCGTACTTGTTTCCCTGTTCCACGTAAGTTAAGACGTGTGTATGTATATTTTACGCGTGTATGGCAATTTATAAGTTATTATGTTAAAAAATACCTAAGTTGTTACCTGTGTACTAGTTTCTAAATGGCAGAAGATTTGTTTTGTAAGATAGGACCTGCATTTTTATAAGAGTGTAGGTATTTCTCAGCTTTATATTATGTACGAAATACGCACTAACTATTATATCCTCTCAGATATTATTGTAGATTAGATAAATTTTATGTCTTCACGGAACGAAAATGACAAAACCAACTTGGGAAATCACCACTAAATTTATATGCTTTCTACTAAGTAATCAAGTTATTTAATAAACAATGTACATCTCACTGTGTGCTAATCAAGTCAACAATAAAACCGAGTGTTTTTTATCCACATAATAAAAGTGAACTTTGAAAGTATTTATTCCGGAAATGATGGATTGGTCAAGGAAAATTGGATATGCAAAAGAGTGACTGAATGACGCAGCCGAGATTTTAAATCAAAACACTTTATATTTATCCGAAAATTAATTGACAAAATCATTTTAATCATAATGTACTTGATTAATGGTGCACATATTTTCTGAACGAAAAGGTTACATTATCAACTTATGACTTGTTCATCTTTTAGTTGAACATTTAAATAATGATAATTAACTTTATTATATGAAAATTGATTTCATCATGCAGGTACACCCGTTGCAAACATTTCACTCTTGAAGAGGGTGAAAGGGAAAGAACATCTTATGGACAGTCAAAATTATTATATACAAAGGATCAATTGGATCCGAAAACTCACAAATTCTAATAAGAAAAACCAAGTATAAAATTATAAGTAATTACAATAGTGTTAATTATTCACTTAATATTTTAATTGTGTAGTTTACACAAAGTACATATAACTTGATAAAGCCACACAAAAATATTTCATTAAATGGTTTACATTTTCTTAATTATAAATTACTCTTTCCCTTTACAAGTATGAAACTTAAGAAAAGAATTGTTGCAACCGGAAGCGAGCTCGGAGTGAAGTGACGTATTTAAAATATAAACATTTGAACAGTACAAGGTCCCCGCCTGTGCAACTGGCTCATAAATTACATTCTGCCATTTTGGGCGAGAAAACGAAATTGGTTTGAAATCATTTTATCTAACCAATTTCGATTAAAAAGTGTAAAATAAATGTTTTGCTTGAACCCTGATTCCACTTTATACATCTACTCCGGTCACTGACGTCCAGTGACTAATTAATTTCTATGACTAGAATTACGGCAGACTATAAAAGGAACTAACTGATAATCGAAATTGAAAAGACTACGTAGTACGTAAACAAGTTCAAATAATCTACTTCAGGTAATTTCTACAATATTCATCTGGAGCAAAGGAAAGCTGGCAGTAAAATAGCCTCAACTGCCAGAAAATTACTTAATTTTTGACAAACAGAAATCCTACCCAGCCGAATCAAAGTTTGGAGATGCTCTTTTGTGCCTCTACCACATAAATATGAAGCTATGAAAAGGACGAGTGATTAATCAGTCATTTCATTTCCTCAAACTCTGCCCTTCTAAATACGATACCGTATCGCTTCTCAACTCGTGTTTCATATCAAGGAAAGGAAGCCAAACTTTTTCTTAAAAGTAATGAAATGATCAGCAAATATGGCATGATCATATCAAACAATAGCCTGTCGATATTAAAATTACATACAATACTATACGCCAAAAATTACAAAGTCTCAACATCATCCCTTGATAATAATTTGTACATTTTACTCCTAATATTTATCTGATAAATTAATAAAGCTTAATATAAAGCTTTCTGCATTGTTCCATTATGTCACACGATGTACATGCAAAAGGTTTTCACAAACTTTGCAATTATACCAGTATTTTATATACGATAATACCATTTTACTATTATTATCCTGGGGACAATATCATCTTCCCAGACATTTCTTTACCTGATACACTTGTGACACTCGTAGTATAAACACAACATACACGAATGCAGTTAATTCTATTACATTTTAATACTTCTCCCTCTGCTGAGGATGAATTCATTTGAATCACTCATGAAATGATCAAGAGTTGCAGTGTTCCAAAACTTAAAGATTCAGAGTAGAAAGAAATATGGTAAGTAAGAAAATTGAAAATAATATTTTCAAAATATTAAATATATTCGGAATGTGAACCAAAATAGTTAAAAGTACAACTCGTTTTTGTACTTAAATGAAGCACAAACTACCCCAAAACCAAGCAGTATCAAAGCTTACAGAAGTCCTGCAATATAACTTGATCAAGAGAAGCGATTCAATTCAGCTTATCCACATGAACTAATTTTTAAGACAGAAAAACTCAGAAATTCTATAATTAATATAATTTAATATCTCAATTATCATTCTACCCCTTTTGGTTGAGTATATGAATATGAAAAATGTTTGCACATACAAACAGCGGTGTTTCCGTGATTGATAATTAATAACAGTTGAGCTTTAGCTAATAGTGAATACACAATGTTAGCTTTATCCTTCCCTTTTTGTATCCAAAACAAAATAATTTTAATTAAATGATCGCTTAAAGACGATCTCAAGCTTTCTGGATTTATCAGACAAATAGACATATTGTTTGACGACAACAAATCCAACGATTTATATGATTATTAATTAAATAGTAGTCATTTACACGACTGATGATCTTATACCTATTAGCTGTACTATGTATATACATCTGGTAACTTTTTGCACAATTAAAAGTGGTGGAAGCGGTATAAATTAATTAGGACATGATCTAGAAATGACTTGAGACTCAAGTACAATAATTTATACAAAGTTTGACGGTGAAACATTTACTAAATCTCAAAAATGCAGTGAACGAAAAAAGAAAGGTGAAAGCAAAAAACTTTCTCCCAAATTATTTCTCAAGAGATTAATTATTATTAGAACAAAACTGAAAAATATGTTGTGTATTCCACGTATCATGATGGATAACTTATTTAACATTCGCTTCCATATTTTTCGTGTGATATTTATCAGATTTAACATCTTATAAAGAATACGTATATAATATTTTATATTTTCGTAAATAATGTTGATTCTTTTTATTCTACATGATTCCTTTTCATTTGATGAAGAATGATTTGCGAACCCGCGCAAAGAACGAAGATATATTAAGAGGTACGAGTTTTCTCATTAAAAATTATTTATTCTCTTTATTCCTGTATTAAATCTACAAGTAAGTCGTCTGTTGCCAGTTTCTTTTTGTTGTAAGCGATTCTTTGAGTTGGAGTAATAATTAAATTATATGGTTTGTAAAGAATAAAATATTGTTATACAAGAATGCGGACGTCTCCTTAAACTTAGCTTTACCCCGGGATTCTTAGATATTTTTGGTCTGCTCAGACAAAACGAAAACAGTTAAAATCTTCTGTTCAAAGTGTTCACTTTCCAGAAGGACATTTTCATTCATTCCTTTGTAGTTACGAAAACAAAACTTTCACTCATCGGTTTTTGATACCCACGTGGTATAGTGTATATAGAGATCAAATCACACGACAGCAATAAACTTCCTGTGTGACAGTGTTGCTTTGACACGTTATTAAAAATCTACAGCTTGAAAATAGTTACAAACGCTTGCTCATATATAATCGTTCTACTGCATCTACTAAAGATTTGAAGATGAAACAGTGGTGCCAGCACTCTATTTCATCGGCTCATCCTGGTCCAT
>JAHZMU010001851.1:0-22885 GCA_027743725.1 Rambutsinella grinnellia
AATTTTTTATGCTTCTTCTTCCCCTTTTATAAATAAGCTAATTTGCTTCAGGCTAAATATTTTTTTAAACGTAAAACTTTTTTTTTTAATCTCTTATAGAAACCTTTCGTTAAACATTATAATTTACAAATGTAAATATAAATACTTTTCCATCTTTAATCAGTTCCTTCACAATCCTCAACCTTTCCATTCTTCACTTATTAAATTTAAGTAATTTTAAGTAATTATCGATAATCTATCTTTAAATAATTATCAACATCATTTCGATTTACCCTATTTGTAATCTTGAAATCTCTGAATAAAAAGAGTTCACAGAACCAATCACTCCAGCTTTGACTGTTGCGCTCGAAGAATTCTAAAAATATTCTAATGGCATTCGTTTCACACGCCAAAATAGTAGAGGTTGAAAAATACACTTGGCCTTCTAAAAATGTACACTCTTTTGGTCCATCTACAACCTATATAGTCTGCATTATCGAGCAAAACTATAATAAATGGTTTGACACGAAAGCAAGAAAAATATTAGGCTTGCTAAAAAAACAGAATTACTCTAAAAAAATGCTTAATAATCCATATCACTTTCTCCATACACGGAATGTAGATTGATAATTGAAAGGAATGCTTCATCTAACCTAGACCGGAAGTAAATACCCCATTCATTCTTTTCAGAGACGGATGTGTGCGCATTTAACCGAATTAATAACTGGAAACCCTTGACGTTTAAACCTCACTAAATTCAGTCAATCGTACTAAATTCTCTCTCTAAAAAGATGCCAGATAGGTACACTTTGAATGCTAATCCAAGTTGGTGAAAGCTACACTTTTAAACTAGACTCGTGTACCTTCTTCACCTTCAGTTTCGCCTTGCTCCGTTGGCGAAGGGGATTCTTCAATAGCCGTGGGGGAAGTTACGTTCTCGGCTTGACTAGCCCATTCCTCCATGTTGGCACGGGCGCCATCAGACATCGTTTGGAAACGGGGGTTCATTTCGGAAAGGGACTGTTTAGAAGTAGATAAGCGTCTAGATATTTAGCAGAACCAGAGCTAATAGCAAAAACTTACTTGATACAACGGCAGGCAAATGTCATGAATCCACCTGTACTGCAAGAGAGGCAGCTCATGAACTCTTTCCCTGTCCATTGAAGCTGGTGGCGTGATTTGCAACTGTTGCCTTTCTTGATCACCCTGAAATAATCATCATATAATTGGGAAACTTTCACTCTCTACCATTTCAAATTACCTGTGCAAAAAACTCGGCCGTTACTAGTTCCGCCACCTTTCTCTGGACGGACCAAGGTTTCGTGGATGCCGCGAGGTCGGAAGCTGTCATCAACATACTTCGTAAAATCTCCCTTTGCATCTCATCTTCCCAACTGTATGTTCCATTCTTCACTAGCTCGAAGAACTGGTTGCGTTTACTTTTTGCGAGACAAAAAAAAAATACTTTAAATGTCAGATGCACGGGGAGATAACAAAAAAAAGAAAGGAATAATAAAAAGGTAAACTTACAGAAAGTAAACGGTAAGGTCTGTGGCAAGGATGCATTGCTTCAGGACGTTCATAACTCGCGAATAGTTTTCCGAGCTAAGTCCCGAGAAAATGTTGTGTCCCTGTTTAATTCAGTAATTGGCCAAGTGAAAGTTTCTCCATTGATGTTTCGCTTTTTGCAAAGATGAAAAGGGACTATAAAAACATGAAAGATCTTACCTCGCTATTGATTATCATGACGGCATGATTAAAATGGTGATGTTCCATAGTATTCTGCGTCCCATAAAGTAACGCTAGTGCAGACCCAGTCCTAAAAAAACAGGCAAAGAGAAAGTGCTTGATCAGTATAAAAAAAGAGCTTAATTAGAATGTCCTTATCCCATTTCATCTCTTGCTGAATACGCAGATCAGTGAAATAAAAAGAGTTACTTTGCTTGAAACGAGTTGTTCGTCCCGCGGTGGTCCAGGTCGTGGCATAAGCAAGCGACAAACATTGCCAAAACTTCAAGCTCGGGGAAGGTATCTTTCATCTCGCAACTCTGCATTTAATTCATAGCTTATAATCTTTTTTTCTTCGAAGCGAAAAGCAAGAAATAAGTCTACTCACTGTTAAAATCGCAAACATGACTTGAGCTACGTTAAAAGCATGACGCCAGTTATGATACGGGACATCCCTATAGTTCCTCTGGACTGTTAGAAGCCACCGGATTACGATCTGGAATTATTCCAATTTTCATACTAATTGCCTCGCTCTTCTCTTAAGCTAAAATAAGCTTTAAAAAAACTTACATTATAATCCATTTTAAACTTGTTCACCAGACCCAAGTCGAGAAACATTCTGACGCCGGCCATCACCATTGGATCGCGTTCTAGTGAAAAGTCATCAAATGTTAGGGAGCACAATTGCCACTCGTCCGCACTCGGCACTTCCCTCCTCTGCAATGAAACATGAGCGTACTTAATTATGGAGGAGCAAAACTGCCTCTTCCCACCATTAAAGTGGGCTCGTTAGAAGCGATAAATTGATAAAGTCTCCGCAGTCATTGTCCCAGAAAGTAGTAAATGACTTTGTTCACAAGAGTAGAAAGATACTTGCCTGGATAACCTCAACCTCTTTCCAAGAAGCCGTAGCGTGATATGAAAGTACCTACAACAAATTTTCATCATGCGTTTATTCCTTGTTAAATAATTCATCGAGTAAAAAAAGTAAGCGACCTACCTCAATTGCGACTTTTTGCCTTGCTATAGCCATCTCAAGTTCCCCATATGTTAGCGTATTGTTAATACCAAGTCCGCAAAAGATTGTGAATGCCTTTATTACAAATAAGATGATTTTTAGCTTTAATTTTTTCCAATTTTTAAATTATTTACCTCGAAAAGCTGCTCATCATGTTCATTAAACGGCATATTATTCGTCTTGTTCACAATCGTCGCTACTCCGATAATCTCCGCATGTCTATTCCTAATTGGCATTGCCAATAATGACCTTAGATTACCCCCACTTCCCCTCTCAATCTCTACAATCTCTGCGATATTGATGACCTCTCCACTTGCCGCTACTTGCTCCGCGAGCTTAAGAAGATTGCAAGAGATTTGTCCATCAAATGTCTTGCCGGAGCTTTAACAAAAGGATGAAATAAGTTATTAATTTTTAGCTCCATAATCCCTTCAGCCCTTCATGATCTACTTAAACCACCCACGCATTACCTTGAGCGGTGAGAGTGAGCATCAAAGTCGTGATGGCCGTTGATTGGGGTGTTGAGCTCGAATAGTTTGGAGAAGACGATATCCTAAAGTAAAAATGCTTCCTTATCAATTCCTCCATCCTAATTAATACTCTTCATTACGAACCTGACTGGGAGCAACGTTCTCATCCAGAAGGAGGACGGCCGCTCGCTCGCACTTGAGTAGGCGCTGAGCTCTCTGCATAATCTTCAAGATGACTTTCTCCAGAGAGGTTTGCTCCTCAAAGAGATCATGAACGACCTCCAAAAGGCTCTAAGGCCATATAACCTTGCTTAGTGAATGGCCCAATAAACATCAACATTTTTTACGACCTCGTGTACGTACCCAAACATATAAAAGGGATTGCACGAAAACTTGAAATGGAAAAATCAAAATTTAGCTATTGAAAAAGAGAAGCGTAAAAAGCTTTAAAAGAAAAGGGGTATGGACTGGTCGTAATTTTTCAATTTTACCACAGAAATACATTATTTATTAGGGAATAAGCTCTTCTCTAAAGAGGCTTGCTTGAAAGGTAATAAAAAGTGAAAGCTATTGAGGCTTACCCTGTTCCTCTCATATTCTCTTCTAGTAGCTTCCATAATTTGTGCATTGGTTAAAGCTATGCCGACAAACTGGAGATATGTCTCGAGTAACTATTTTAAAGAAAGTGTAATAAATGCTACGGTTTCTTCATCATGAGAACTGATTATCTACCTTTTCATCATCATTTGTAAAGAACTCTTCGTCATTCCCTTTCCCATTCTTGTTAACCACTTGAGCCACACCGATAATGTCCTGTTCCCCACTGCCCAAGACGGGCATGCACAAAAGTGAGTTTGTATGCTGCCCTAAGATCCTATCCACACCGTCATTAAACCTCGGGTCCTAAAATAAACGATATCATTTTCACCCAGTTGAGAGGAAATAGGATCAAGAGAAAGATTTTCTTGTTCGGTTCATTTGTGAAAGGGGAGAAAGTACACATCCGGTTCTATATTAGCATCTTTCTCCGATATAAAAAGGGGATTTGAGGAAAAGGAAACGAATGTGGTGGATGCCTCGAGTGTAGAAGAAAAGAAACTTTTGTATTGTTACATACTTCATAAGCCACATCCAAATTGACGGTATCCCCCGTCTCTGCTACCCATCCTAAGATCCCCTTCCCCCAAGGAACTTCCACTTCATTTTCGTCCGACTGAGATGGCAAAAAGTTGGCTCCGGATGGTACATCGAAAACCTTGAAAAGAGGAAACAACGACTTTCATAACCCTATGCATACACTTACAATTAAGGGCTGGTGTTGAAACCGAGGAGGATGTGAAACAGACGTGTTGTGTTGCCAAAACTCGAGAATACTTTATGTAATAAAAGATTTACATCGGATTTGCAGAGAGAAAAGGTATGACGATACTCAAACCCTTTTGGGGACGTCTGGCTTCATAGCCTATCGATGTTTATGAGTTTTGTCCTCACTAAAGAAAATCCTTTCTACTGATAGAAATTTATTTGACCTTATTCCAAAAAGACATAGAAAGGGTTGAGTTTTTTTTTCTGCATTGAAGTAAAAGTTATTGGGAAACATGTGACTTATCCACAGGAGACTTGGGACCCAGCCAGTCATAACCGTTCTGCTTGTAAAATGCAGCGGGTTTATCCAAAATGGAATTATGGATTTCAGATAAAGGCCAATTCTCTAATGGAGATATTAACGATTTTTTTTTCGGGGGGTTCTGCTTCTGCTTCTGCGGTTTATCATTTGCTATGAAATTCATGCTAGTCGCATATGTTTGATTTTTTATTTACCTTAGACACGAGAGCCTGCTTTCCCTTAGGCCCTTCAATAAGGAAGAGTGAGGCAGCCTCAGCGTCCAACAGGACTGCAATGTTCTCCGTGATCTTCTTTGTTAAGCTCTTCAAATCCAGGTCATTTGCAATATCCTTAACTACATCGAGAAAGAAAGCCCTGTCGTCCATCTTCCTCAGCTCGCGCTTTATCTCCAGATGCTTCGAGGCGTACCTTGGAAGCTTCACCTGGAAATGGGAGAAAAAAACAAAGCCATAAACAAACATCATCCATCTACCCCTTTTAAGCTAGAATCATTTATTTCTGGAGAAAAAATGGAATTCAATCTGTAATTTTTTTCATTAAAAGAACAACTTTCTCTCAAAGGTGAACCACTTCAAAAGTCACGTTACCAACTACAATATTCTTTTTATCTTAAAAGGAAGCACAAGCCTAGGGCCATTCTTGGAAAAAATAATGTATTATCTTGATTCCTCATCACGTTCCACTTTTCTCCTTCGATTTCCCATCAAATGTCATGGGTTAAAGAGGGGAAAATCTGGGTATAATTTCGATATCATCTTTAATTCTATCATTCCATTTCAATTAGAGTTTCAGAGGCCAGTATTTTGGAAGAAAATAACCACGAAAAAAAAATCACGAATGTTGAAGGAAGCCATATTTTTCTTTACCTGTATCAAAACATAATTTTTCTACGAGAAAAAATTTCTCTCCTCAGCTTTTTCCCCTCTTTAAAAGCGAACAATTTTGAGCTGCCCTGAAGCCAACCATTTTCAACTGCGTGACTTTCACCCTCTCCATTAAATCTACTAAATTAAGTAGAAAATTTTGTGGTGGGGATAAATGGGAAGGTTTTCACTTGAAAAATAATTTTCTTCATTCGTCCTTACAAGATAATCATACATACCTTTGATTCGATAAGTAGCGACAATATATTTATAGAAGATGGTGGTAGCGACGTATACTTCCTCATCTCCTTCAGACTAGATCGACGTGACGCTGGAGAAGGCATAAAACCCTGTGAGCACTGTTGTGTCGATGTTCCATCTTGGGTTTGGAACACACTCCGACTTTTCGCACGGGCAAAGTCGTTTCGCAAACACCTCTTCGAGTTTGATCTCTTGTGGGTAGCAAAGCCAAGGGAGTTTGAACCTTAAAGAATTAGAAGGTAAATTGCTTTTTCTCTTTGTCAAAAATATAATTTGGTTATTTATCAAAAGGTCATTCCTCTTCAAAAAAAAACATCTTGGAGCATCCCATTAGGGAGTCAAGTGTTGGGAGTAATCTTTCTAAAGAAATTGTCACTTGTCATGTACCACATGCTGGTCGTATCTGTTGACGTGACAAAAGAAAAGCGAACACTCTCAAACTTCTTAAGGGAAATAGTAAATAGTTGCAAGAAAAATTCTAAATAATAAACAATTTCACTCCCAAAATGCCTACTAATTTAAGTCTTTTAGAATCACGTCAGCTACATACTATTCCATCTCTTCTTCTAGAATTTCTAGAAGAAATGAGCAAACCTTCTTCTCTTTCTCTATTGCTTAAGGCATACAATCCATTATTATCTAAATGTGATTAGGGATGAATTGAAAGTTGTTATTTTTACAAAGAATCAGCGCTTTGTCGTAAACGATCAAGCCAAAAAGGATTTGTTGTAAAGGAAGTGAAAGCTTAGGTGAAAGCGTGGAAGAAAAGTGAAACATTATATAAGAATAGGTCACGATTATCTAAACTTAAGTAATGCGAGTCCTTTTCATACTTTCAAGTAATCCATTTCCCTTCAAGGAAGCTCTTAAATAAAACCTTTTGTTATGTAAAGTGTTCATGTTTATATGATAAACGGGGAAGGTAGAAGGGACATTTTGCCAATTTAACCAAACGGATTATTGATATCAGATTGATGGATGTCTATGAAAGAAAAAGGGTTATAAATATTACGTTTTTTTTGCATAAGTTTTTTTTTGGGGAAAATGTGGCGAGTTTGAAATTTAAGAGCCTTCAAATAATTAATTTTCTACATGGCCCAGAAAAATGTGAAGGTGTTCTTGTATATCCCTGAGTTGTAATGAGAATGGTGAGCGATCACAATTTAGAAAGGTCAAGTAGGAGGCTCGTGGAAAGAAAAAATTGAATGAATAAAAGGAGGCATAGAAGAAAGGCTGTGAATCAAGCCATCTGCTTTCTCATTCCTCGTAAATAACTTGGATCTTCATCAAACCGGTGATATCCTTAAGCTCTTAATTTTATGGCGAGTAACTAGTCAATGTCCTCCTTGGAAAAAAGAGGAGGAAACAACTTGAAAGAAAGTAGGCACTACAATAACACTTTTCTCACTCTCATGTATATTTAAACAGGTAAATTCGATCCTTGTCCTGCTTCTCTAGCTCGAATTTCTCTTTCAAAAAAAAAATGAAAGAAAAGCTGGAAGTAATCTGACTACTTTTTTCTTCTTCACGGATAATGGAGAGTACGTGAAAGCATCTCGTTTTTCCACTTTCTTCATTCGCAAGCTGCATAATAGAGAAATGAGAATGGGTAGAATTTTTTTGAAGAGGGTCAAAAGCGTCTCTCTTCCGGAGAGATGGTAAATGGGAGGACAAGAGAGAGGGAGAGAGAGAGAGAAACGTTTTCGTATTGATTTTCCTACTTTTATTTTACTAGTCTGTGAAAAAAGTTGATCAAATTATGAAAGTGCTTGGGTTATATTCTGTGAAAAGGTAATGGACGTAGAGTTTTTAATGGAATTTTATTAATTATATGTAATAGGAGGAAGAGAAGGTAGAATATAATTAGTGAATGGATTAAGTGTATGGGGAGAAAGCTTTCAAATTTTAAACTACCATTATGATCTTCCTCGTGTGGGGTTGGAAAGTCGTGCATTTTATCTCCGGGACTGCCAGGCGAGATTGTGCCTGAAGTACCCGAAACGGAGGTGCCCGAAGCTCGCCTCGATGACGAGGATGAGTTCCTCCTATCCCCAATCCCAGAAAGGGATGATGGTGGGCCAAGGAAAACGGGAGAACGGCTTCCAAGATTCCCTTGGCATAGAATGAGGAAGCCGTGCTCAGATAACCAATGGTTTATTAGCGTCATATCCGCCTAAAATATTTTGATGAGATTGTAGAAAAGCTATTGATAAATTTGATTTTAAAAAGCACTCTCTGAACTTACCTTGCGGAGAAAGTAGTCTTTAAAGAAGGAAGCATTTTGGTCCAACCACTTTTCAACCTCTTCACTCTCAAGAGCTGTCATATTGTCACCGGATTGCGTCTTTGGGCTCATACATGTGATAGTTATAGAGGGCTTCGTAATACAAATTTTTCAGAGAGAGAGAGAAAGAGGAAATGGAAGTAAAAATTCTGCACTTTTCCCTTCTAAAATAAGCACTCTATTCTTCAATTAAATTTCTTTCACTTCCTAATATTTAGAATTTAGTAAGATGATGATGATGTCTGTGATTGAGAGTTTTTTTAAGTGGAGTAGTTGAGATTCCAAACGTTTTCCCTTGACAGCTCCTACAAGCAAACAAAGCGTTGCACTTTAAAATCTTGAAAAGATTCTTTACAAAATAGTTGTTGAAACTTGCATTAGATTGGAACTATGTGATTTACCTTTCGGGTAATTATTTGAAAATAAAGTTATCAGGGGAACTGTCTGTTATGATTGAAATATTTCTGAGAATTCTTATTCAATAATATGAAGAAGAGAGAATTGATCAAACATGTAACAAAAGAGAGTAATCCATTGGGATGGAAACATTCCGCTAAGAAGACAGTGTCGATCACCGACTTTCACCAAAGACATAAAGGGCGGAACTAAAGCGATTGGGATGAATTATTTGTGTAAGCAACTCAAGTGCTTATAATTAATAAGTTAATAAAAATATTAATGGGAGGGGCAGAGTTGATAGTTTTGTGGAAGATAATATTTTAAGAGAAGATAGTTTAGAGAGAGGAACACTCTTGTTCAACAAAAGGATTTTCCTCTCTAAAAAAAGCTATCCTTTTAAGCAATTGGATTTACACGTAGCCCTTTTATTCAAGTGACAAAGAGTTCACTCGAAACGTAATGACTCGACTCGTATCATGAGAGAGGTTTTTGCTCGAGAGCTTCTCTCTCTGTGTAAAACCAGGGCAAACGAGAAATTCATCACTGTCGCCAACTTCCTTCCCTCCACTGGTCCAGTGGTGAACACAACTGCAACTTTTTCCAGTGGAACGGGAGGTAAATCTATATTATGAGCAGCATCTTTGCCAACTTCCGGGTGGGAAAAAGTCAACGCTTTTTAGAGAAAAAAGAAAGGCAGATGACTCTAAAAATGTACCTTTTGAATCTTTTTCACTGGGAAATGCATCAGTTTAAAAGCAGTTTTCCCAATTTTGCAATCCATTCTATGTACCAGCAGCTTAAAATGTGTTGATATTATTAACTAATCCAGGTGATAAGTAGCAGTTGTAGAGAGCTACACAGGTAAAAGTTTTTAGAGGAAGTGGGTTCGACCACTAGCATCTGGCTCGATATCAGCCACAAAGCTTTCTCCACTGGTGGGAGATGAACACGATAACTTTCGCACACAACCCTAACAGAGAAGGAAAGGACTGAGCAAAAGACAATGGACAAAAGACAAAGACAAAAGATGGAATGGGTCATGCCATGTATCTAATTTTGCAGTGTTGAAATTCGGAGCACAAGATAAAGATAAATTGGGTTCTTTCTCTCCTTCCAACTCGATTTCCAAGCTAATATCCTAGGTTAATCTCTGCAAAAATACTTCCCAATAAGGACCTTAGATTGCCCTTTTTGCGCATGAAGGAATAGTCTATTTTACTATTGGAATAGACTAAACATCCATCAGATAATCTGTGGATGACCATCTTTAAAACTTTTTTTTTAAATGGGAGAAGAAAGCGGAGCGAAAGTGTTACTTCTAGGAAATGGGATGAGAACTAGTTTACACTAGACCAGATCAACGGCATCATTAGCTTTTATACTCAAAACTTTTCTCCTGGATTTACGCGTCTTTCTCTAAACTTTCTTTTTTTCCCGAGTTCACAGAACCACCCGATGTGAATCCAATGCCTAATAGTTGTAGAGAAAGGACTAGTTGGAAAAATCTTCTTTGACCTATACTCCATCTAAATCTCTTGAGCACTTCTTCCTCATACAATCCAATGATTCCCTTAATGCTTTACACATTACCCATCTTTGGGGAGAAAGTAAAACCATTTCTAAATACTCTAATACTTTCAAATTCACAACTTTCTTACATAAATACACAAGAAACTATGCCATTTCACAGTTGGACTGATAAACTTTTCAGGGATAATAAAACACGAAGGATTTTTTTCTCTTAGAACAACTTTTACAGTTTCCCAAGATATAAAATTCGACATTCTTAAATCATCAAGTCGTTGTGCATTTTGCTTTCCCTTTTAATGGAATGATGATGGTGATGAAAAGCTTTAGAAAAAAAGAGTTAATAGCTAAACCGCTACAGTGTTGTTTTGTTAAAGTCAAAAGGGAATCGTATAATAGTAGTGAAAGCTATTTGGAAACTGGCTAAGGCACTAATGCCACCCATACATATCCATTATTGGTTTGTTCCCCTAATGATTCTGGGCACGATGGGTGAATGCTCTCGGAGAAATTAGTGCCAATTCCAGGCTCAACAAAATATTGTGAAGATTGTTGGAGAGGAAATACTGGAGATAACATGATATTCAAATTTTTACCACATTTCTAGTCTTGCCAAGAGCTTCCAGACAATGATAGTATTACTTGTATTTTCTCGAGACTCTGTCCTAATTCAATTATGAATCTAAAAGTAAAATTAGCCAAGAGATTGTGATAAGAAAGTGGATATAGTTTGATTTGCCAAGAATTTCCATTTGTAATTTTCGCAAGTGATACATTGACGGTTATTATGATGAATTATTTTTCTACTCAAAACAAGGCCATCATTCATGAACCAAGTTCTAAATTTAAAGATATGAAAAAGAACAAATTAATTGTTTTGAAATAAGAAACTTATTGATTTATGACTTTCTAATGCTTCCTCCTTCGACTCAAGTCTCAAGGAAAACTTTACAGTTGTAAAAAATATCAAACTTCTCAAACATCAACCGTATTCAATTAACTTCCCCTTTTCCAACTCCTAATGGGTGTGTGTATATTTTTGAAAACTTTTACTACTTCCGCAATAAACTTGTAAAGTTTGCACCAGTATTGAGAAGACGATCAATGCAATCTTGTAAGTGTGTGGGTTTCTTGTATAATTTTTTACAACTTTTTACAAGCAAAACTTTTAAAAAAATTTCCAAACTTTTGATGATGATGAATGGACTTGGAGGAATAGCTTAATATTCATTGTTAATGTAGAAAAGTTAAAATACCTATTTTTAATGAAAGATAGTCTGATATTTTATGTCAACTCAATTCACTCACTCCCACATTTGCACATCCAAATGCATCCTATTCCCTCAGGGCATGGACGAAAACAATGGTATTTGTAATAAAAAAAAAATTATGGGAAATAAGCTGAATTATTCGGTGTAATTACCCATATTATAACTGAAGGGGTTGGGTTGTTTTCCTCTCATTAATTAAAAATGGGTCCGACTCTATTTCAAGAGGCTACTAATTTAATTAAGTATTAACAGTATTTGTTTAGAGTAGTCCATTTTCTATATTTATCTTCACTCTGTTTATACTAATTGTTTACAAACTTTGCACAAATTATTGTCTAGGTGGCCTTGAATATGTGATTTCTGTAGAGAATCGAGAGAGACTCCAACTAACTCAATGTATTTACTCAAGTTTAATGTATTTACATATTTCTTGTGTGAGATGAATGCATTTTCTAGACTGCATAAAGTATAAACTATTTTAGTTTTTAAATCAACTTTAGCAAACTTTTAAGTAAGTTTTTCTATTAGCCAAAGATCATTAACTATTCTTATAAAATTACAATTTTGATCTTGCTTTTTGCGGGTTGAAATAGCAAGTGATTAATGAGAGAAGTGGGTGTATTCATGCGAATATTACAATTCATGTTATATAGAAGAATAGGGAGAACCCTTATCTTTAAGAGGATTTGGGAAAGCTGCAATAACAAACATTAGAATTTCACATGCAAGCTCATATGATAATTCATCAAAAAGTTTATTTTCTTAGGGAAGCCTAAAGCATTGGGAAAGTTTATGGGTGGAGAGAAGCATCTGGAAACACATCCGGGGGAGAATAGAGTAGAGAAAACTAACAAAGTTACAAGCTAGTTGGTTCTAGGAGAGCTGATTACATTTTTTTTTTGGTATGTTAAAGTAACAAAATCAGTATCCCTGGAAATATTAGGGAATACGAGACAATGTCAAATCAAACTAGGATGAAATCCATCTCTCACCTTCTCCTTAACAATTTTTCAGATCTATCAAAGAGAGAAAGGGAAAGTCGATAAGTGTGAGAATAAAAGGTGTACTTTAGCGGAAGAGGGAGGGTGCAAATGATTGCAAAATTTCATCCTGACATCAAAACTCTGACAATATTTATGAGAAAAAGCTGTGGATATTGTATTAAATCAAAATCCGTATTTTTTTTATTCCCACATATGAAAAATTCACTGGCATCACTCATGCTTTGCAGAGTATTGAATGAAAGATGGTTGTAGAGAGAGAAGAAGGCGAGGTTCAGTGGAAACGATTATGGTGATATGATAGATGTTAAGCGTGCACTCTGGGCCACACTGACTCCCTTATTGTTCGGAATGAAATGCCATTTCCGGAATCCCAAACTATAATAAATCATAATTCTCAGGTCCCAAGATGACAGATACTTGAGAATTCCTGAGGGAGAAGGAGAGGAACAACAAGACGTGGATTAGGAGAATAAGAAAGGCAATATATGGCTACGTTCAAATACCTTTTTTCAACAAGCTTTATCGTCATACGTTGGGCTTTTATTACATCAACTTTATTCCTTTTATCTCAACTCAAAATCAAATAAATGGGGAGGATTCAAACAATCCGAATCACTTTAAAGAGAGAAAAGCCCAGCGATAAAAGCAGAGGTCGAATATTAGGATAATAAAGTGTGAATTATTAGTTGATGAAATCCCGCTTCCTACTAACCTGTTAAATAAATTCTCGTGGAAAATATCTCCCGGAACTGCACAAAAGTTAGATAAAAGAGAGTAATGGTTATGGGGATGATTGCAGTTAAAATTGAATTTATCCAGCCCTTTTTGCAGAGCATGGCTTGAGTGAAATTTTTAGTAGAACATTTCAATTTGTGAAGAGTGATGAGTGGCATTGGAAATGCTTGGTTGATCTTTTTTTTTACACACTTTCTCTCTCTTTCAAGTGCTGATGGTTGAGAACCAAGTGGAGTGTGAATGTTAAGGAGGATTACACACTTCCTTCACACCGCACAACATCCTTTCATCTTCAAACTTGATTCGTAATGTCAACCTTTGAGGGAGAGAAGCGGCGCTTCAACAAAAGTTTTTTTTTTTGCATAATGTTGGCACAACCACATAATACATTTATATAAACATTAGAGTAGCGAGTAGAAAGCAGAGAGAAAGTTTAGTGTTTTCATTTCTTACACATAGCTCGTGTGTGTTTGTCCTCGAACATAAAAGATGCATTCATGACTGGGCCAATATTGAATTTTTTGGAGTGGTGTTTCCGGGTAAAATTGAAATTTTCAAGTGGGAAACCCCTTACACAAGCTAACTGGACGATCTCAACGAAATCTTTAAAAAGTTTTGTGGTAACCTCTTTGGAAACGGTGTTCGAAGCTATTTCTTTGCTGCGATGTCTTTTATCCCACTTGAATAAGAAATATGTTCTTTTCAACCAAACCCTTCCTGTAAAGCTTGGATGGGATGAAAAGCTTTTTTTTTGTTTCGGAAATGCGTTTGATGACTGAATGCGAATCCCATTTTACCAGTTTGTCACGCATTCCATCTCCCTATTCCAACTTTGATTACATTTATTTGATAGGCGAAGAAAGCAATGCCAATAGCCCATTCAGTTTTTTTCTCCAGAGGAGAAAAAGAAATGGAGTTGTTCGTATGAGTACCTGTCACAACCTCCATTTCCTACGGACATGAATAGCAGCTCAAATGATAAATAAATGCCTACTACTTTCACCCATGTCAAGTGCTACGAGAGTGGGCGTCTGCTTGAGACAAAATCGGAGCTAGGGATTTGGATGAGAAAAAAAGAAAGCTTTTCTCAACCACTCTTCAAACTGCTTTTAAACTTATAGGCCATCTGCGCATTTATGCATAACTGATAATTATTTGGGTGGATAGATGAGGGCGTAACGAGTGGAAAAAATTGTTTTATACCTGCTTTTGATAGCTTTTTTTTCACAGTGAGAGAAAAGGAGAAAACTTTTGTAACAATTTACTCTATTCTCGACAAGTGTTTACGAAAAGGATTCTGAGAGATGCCCTGATTTCTCTCCGTTGTGGAAATGAAGTGGGGAGTGATAGCTCAACATTAATATGACGTACTTACATCCATTTATTTTCCCCAGTATTTCCTTTCTTTCTTCAATTCACTTTTCTTTAAGACAATAGTGTTGAGGTTGAGCTTGCCAAACTGCCAACTTGAGCATCTCATCTGAAAGAATTCGGAGGTCGGGAGAAGACAGGAAAAGACATTAAGCTTTTCGTGATGCGGATGTTGTTCCAGTTGTTCCACACAAGTTCAGATCTCTAATGACTTGTGTTTGATGTCGATTCTAGAGTGATGAAACTGGTTGGAATCAACTAAGCCTGTTTCCGCTTCAACAATAAAAGGTGACACGGTCCATTCTTCATTTTCCTGTCAACAACTACCACACTCTTTTCTTTCTTTTTCGATTTCTAAAGCTTTAAAAAAAATAATTTAGCCACTGCCTAAAAAAGGGAATTAGATTGGACACTTTTATTACCAAGAACAACCTGTCACTCACAATCACTCGTTAACTTCCGGTCACAAAGTAGACAAAGCCCAAACAAGACATCAATTAGATTGAAAAGATTTTAGCGTAAAACGCTTCAGCTCTCTCTCTCTGACTTTAGAAAAGACACTTCTTGTGCAGAGCGCAGTGACGAAGTGTGTAATATTCAAAAATAGAGACGCAATTCTTTTAGTCCGACGTTAGGAAAATCTCCCTCCGAGTTGATTACTCTCGCACAGAGAAAACTATAAAGTTGGCTAGTGTAATGGGTTGGTAACGAGGTTAAAAGCTAAATTGTGAGTACAGAAGAGATGGCTTTGCCAAGATAAGTTTCAGAGATGAGGGGAGAGAAAGTGATGATGTGAAGTCGTTTTATAGCTTATGGCTTCACTCTTTACTACCCATTTTGTGGATAAAACACTCTGCCCTTCTCCCACGAAACAAAGTCACATTATCCCACACGAAATTAGCAGAGTGGCAAAGTAATCAGCGCTATATGATAATTCTCAAGTCTCTTTTTGCCCCGCAGAAAAAATTTCGCAACGCACTTGGCCAATCTCTCGTGAACGACTGATGGCTTCGGGATGATTTCACTGGAATGTTATATTGAGAGAGAGAGATCTGCAGCTCACTGCGCTCCCTCCACGGAGGAATGGAGGTTTCTCAGTGAGATGAGCACAGCAGTAATTTCACTGTCCGCGTGTCTCTCTGAGCTGATGGAGGTTCGTGATTAATTTGGGATGACGTACACAAGACAGGAAAATGCAACTCTAAATGCCAACAACGTTGTCGGGGGAATACGGAATAATTTTAATTGTAACTTTGTTATCTTTAATCAAGTCGTGATATGAGTAGTGGCAGTGACGTCTTCAAAGAATTCATATGAAATGATATTCGTGCTGGAAATGCAAAAAAAAAAATATGGGAAAAGTTTTGTATGTTTTACTTCTAATTTCTTGCTTAGATGCATCCGAAAGGTAAATTGCAAATAGGAAGTTCGACATGAGAGGTAATTTGGGAAGGTAAATACTTGCATGTGATTGCATTCATATTGTTTTTAGGGAAAAGTTAATTAGTTAAGTGAAGTTTGATGCATAAACATGTGTAAGCTTATTTCGTGCGTGACATTTGTGAAAGTAAGTATGTGAGAGAAAGTTGGAGGCAGTGGAGAAATCTGGTGGGTTAAAAAGCTACTGCTGCTGATTCTGCACTAGTTTTCTCCTCTCCTTCCTTCCAAACACAGACTTGTAAATCTACGGGTTAGAGGGATTGTGACAAGCGACGAATAGAAATCATTTTTTTCCATATTTAAAATAACGTAGATTAGACGATAAGAAAATTTTGATTAATTTACTCTTACTAACAACTTGTGAATTTCGAGTATTCAAATCGAACAAATTTAAAGCATTATAATGTGTATAAATTAGCTTATAAAACTTGACTACAAAACTAGAAATGACTATGATATAAACAACTTGAGATAATCTCTAATTAATACTTAATTAAACATAGCCCATATTCGTTCTATCCCAGAAAGCTCTCTGCATATGTTCTGAATTACGACGGATTCGCCTTCCAATAGGTTCCAGATCGTTGTAGCATTTGTCAAAGACTGAATCAACTGCTTCAATAGCTTCTTCCTTGGAAACATTTCGAACAGCTAGGACAGAGCGGAGGGCGCGGTCTTTAACACAGAGCTGGAATAATAAAAATAATATAAATATAAAGTTTTCTCTTGTCAGTACTTAAATTATGTAGATTACTTACTTTATGCTGTTCCTGAACACTCCCAAAACTAAGGGAACCTTCGAGTAACCCACTTGTATAACTGCAATGAGCTAAATTAGCAGCACGTATTTCAGTACAGGCAAGGTGGCGGATGTCAGTTAGGTCTAATTTGTGGCGACAGTAATCAAACATGTGGATTAACTCGTGCGTTAATGAGCCTTGAATTAGTCCTTTGCTTCTGGCCGTATTTTGGCACACGACTACCTACGAAACGATAAACTTATTAACTTTTAGTCCCTTCGTTTTTATCTTTTTAAAATTTACCTGGTTTAGAAACGGATCATACCCTCCCGTCACAGAATGGTCACAGACTTCACATGAGATATGACGACGGATATCGACTTCACTGTGAAATGTCAAAATATCAAAACCTGCAAGTATTTTAAATTTTACAAAACTTTTACCATCCGGAAGCCTTTAAAGCGTCAAGCATAAGTCGTACCAAATGGCCTAATTTATAAAAATACAAATTAGTTTATCAATTCCAACAATTAACTTATCCATTTCTTACTTACTTCTCTGAATTACTGTCCAAACCTTCTCTTCACACTTCCACTTATCTAGTCCCTCCCTCCCCTCCCCTTTCCAAATGATGTCCCTCCACCTTGGCTTATATCTTTCCCCTCCCCTTTCTGGATAAAGTACTCGAGCCTTTTCATTCGTCGGGTATTCGATACCTCGGAGGTTATCAGCTTCACTTGACATAGCATCTTCTGAAGTAGCTTCTGCCTTTTTAACCTTTGCACCCTCCGCCTTCTCCTTATCTTCCGCCGCCTTAGCTAATTGTGCCGCCTTCTTCGCCTTACTTTCTCGGTCAAGTCGGTTCAAAACCTCCTCCACACTTTCCTCACATTTTGCGCCGTAAAATGGCATTGTCCAGAGTCGTTAAGGATGACGCAAAATCTCTGAAAAATTAAAACTAATCATTTATTAAATTATATACTGCAATTCCAAACACATTATCAATCGCCAAACCAATCTTAAATTCTTACCAATGATTACTGGATCCTCTCGTTAACTTTCTTCCTGGTTATCATAACTTAAATCATCTAATCCGAAACCTGTCGAGTATCTGCTGATAGTTCACATGTGTTTGCTCCGCTTGCCGGCCAAATATGGGCCGTTTCATTGCGCCCCAGATACTCCTCACCTTTCTCTATTCTTACAAAAATGCTTATCATCTTCTATGCTTATCATATGCAATGATGAATTTTTAGAGTTGAAGAAAATGACTTTGTCTTTATATTTATTTATTAGACACTTTGAATGTTTAATTTGAAACATTTAATGGACTTCAATTAAGCATCTCCCTCAATAGGCTCAACTCTCTGAAAAAATATAGGTTAACCTTTATCTTCTTTAACTATTCAGATTTAATTATAGAACCTCTGAAGGCGCTCAATCTCAATTTCCTTTCTGCGATTATCTTTGAGCAAGGCGCGTATTCGGCAATTAATTTGGAATTGCTTCTTTCCCTTCAGATGATTGTAGCGGGATTGAAGGTCATCGTAATCTTTCCTATAATGATAATCATTTTAGTCGTAAGTAATTAAAAGTAATTAAATGTTACATGAGAGCGTTATGAATGTCTCGTAAGCCTTGACACTCGGCATGAGTACACCTTCCTTCTCCAAGAGGGGAGACCGGTCGAGTTGCATCGGTGACATTTGGATACAACCGAATTAGCTTTTTTGAAGGGACATTCTTCCGACAAGTTGGACAGGTTCGATTGCTGCTGACAAAATATGATTTGAAGGCTTGAATGAAGCCATTTCATACGTTTATTTCTCACCCATGCTCTCGGAACCACTTCATGAGACAAACGAGATGATACATGTGGCCACAGGAAGTGGTGACGATGTCAGTTAAGCCTTCATCACCAAGTCTCATCCTTCTCCCTGAAATGAAGCAAGATATTAATTAAAATCTTAAAACTTAATCAGGAATCAGGGTACCTGAAGGCACTGAAGTGAATGAAGCAGAGTCGAGAAGTTCCAAGCAGACGCTGCATTCGAAAGAAGCTGGACTTCTCTTAACCTCTGGCATTGCAGGAGTGGCGGCGTCCTTGACAGCTGCAGACCCAGTGGGGGCTTTACTCTCGCCTCCAAACAAACCAATATCAAAGTCCATCAAATATTGTTGGCTGTCCATTTCCATACGAACAATTTATTTCCATCCAAAAGAAAATCCCAACCTCGACTAAATCTTTTGTTAAATTACTCATATCGAAACCTTGCCTTGGGAAAAGACAAAACGTTTTGTTTTGAGAAGAAATGTAAATATTTAGAAAGATTAAAGAAACATTTTGATTATTCTAATTAATATTGTAAATGACAAAAGCGATATATCAAAATTGAAAAGACAAAAATGTCTTATAAATCGTATTTTTTCATGAGCAAAGTAATATGACATTCATAAATTTAGTCTCAGAGTTGATATCGGGAGAATTTTGTGACAAAGAAAAAAGCTTCTCTGCTATTAAATATGTGGGAATATGATTTACCTGAAAAAAAAGCTGAGAGAAACGATGAAACGAAATGCGACATCTTTGATTGGGATAAATGATTTCTTGAAGGCTTTGTTTTTCAGAAGCTATTTAAATGCTTTTATCTCACCGCGCAGACATTCTCCCGTGATTTCCATCTCTTTCGTATACATTTTATGTTGAGGAGGCGTGGAAAATGCATTTTTGGCTTCATTCGAGTCTAGACAATCGAGGAAGGGAGGCAGACCCGGAATTGATAAATACTTTTTCAAATTAATAATTGATTTTGTTGTTGATTGAGGTTGTTTTGAAGAATCTATAATGGCCCTCCCGTCCAAAGTAAGACCGGTAGAATTGGAGCAAGAGTTACAAGAAAAAGTGGAGAAGGACAAACGCCAAAAATTATTGTTCAAAATTACGAAAGATGACCTCTTCCATTCAAGCCTGAGTCATTGGTTCAACAACAGTTTGAAGGGGAAGGAGAAGAGGCGAATCACTCCGTTGATGTTGAAGCGCCAAGCAATTAAGATTTGTCTGGAGCATTCCATTGAATATCTGACTTTGCGTCAAGACTGGGTTACTAGGTTTTTGACAGAGTTCGGGGTTACGCTGAGGGAAAAGAAGAAAAAGGAGCCGGGACCAGTAAGTCATTTTATTTTAATCAATCTATGATTGGTTTTACAATTTTGTTCTTATCTTCCAGTCTCACTTGGAAGCAGCCCTTATTAAGAAGAACAGGAGACGCAAGACATTTGAAGAAGTGCAAGCAAAGTTGGAGGAATATAAAGGCAAGAAAAAGGGTAAAATCGATTCTAATCAGGAAGACGATGGCCCGGAAACCCTGTTGGATTTGAGATGCGCTCCTCCTCCACCAGCTTGGTTGAAGGCGGCTTTAGATGGCAAGGCACCTTACCGACATTCGACCTCGTATAAACTTGGAAACACTACAATTCTGTACTATGACTACAATCCAAGGTTGAAATTTACGGTACTGAACTAAAATGATTTAAGAGTTTTCTCTTAAAATTTAAAGTTTAAACTAAATTTTAATATTAATTAATTCTTTAGGACAGCCAAGGACGAGAAGTCATTATTGAGATCAAGGACTACCCATACCCCACCGAAATTCCACCAAAGGACCTATTCTAAACGGAGGAGATGGATCGGATACAAAATACGGATACGAAATTGAATTATTCATTTAGATCAAATCAGAGTTTCAGTGCAGAAAGATAAATGAATTGATTAATTAAATATTAGAAAAATCATTTTTCTATTTACACAAATTAGTTAAGTTTAAAAATCTTAAAATTCCTCAAAAAAAAGCATGAATTATAATTCCATTTGTTTAATAGCTTAAATGTTAAAACCTAGTTTTAACATGACATTTAATTTACTGACATTATTTTTGATACTTTTTATGATTTAATTCAACTATTAAAATGTATAAAACTATTCATCTCTAATCCTTCTTGCCTCATTTTTCATATGGCATTTATGGGAAGCTATTCCTTGCCCTTTTTCAAATGTCAATGAAATCCATTCCATCTCTAGTTGGGAAAGCCCATGTTTAAGGGTGAGACGGGGTTGCTCTCTTGCCGCACACGATTACTAATAAAATATCCGCATTTACTCTCTCAGCCACCTTCACATACACTTGTCCTCTCTCTCTCTGATTTCTCAACAATTGTTTAGATTTTTTTTCCTGTGAAAAAAAAAACATGGCATGTTCGCATAGGAAACTAATCCAATGGGAAAGGGGATAGCTCTGCAGAGCTCTTTTTCACAAAAGGGATGGAATAATTGAGTACGATGGTGATGATGATGATTCTAAACCTTTTCAGGTAGCCATAACCGTTGCGTGCTTCTGCCAACCCCTTTCCATTCCTTGAAACCTTCTTGAAGAGAAAAAAAACGGACAGATAAACAGCATAGTTTTTTCTGTAATATGGGCTAGGCTTTAGACTTTCTTTTTCGAATACATTTCAGGGAGAAAACAAGGGGGAGTGTGTTCCTCTAGCTGGAAACATATTTTGGGAGGTTATACAACTAATATTTCTCCTATCTAGTGTGTAATGACATCTCCAATCTTTTCTCTCCAGTCTCCGCTAACCAACGACTATCCTTCGACTTCCGAATCTTTACGTGTGTCCTCTCTTCTGCCACAATTCCAAAAGGTTTTTAGAGACTCCTATTACTCCTCTAAAATACAGTAGCGTAGCCAAATGAATAGAGAGAAAAATGAGCAAACATTAGAGTATAGTTGGGAACAACGGATATACCCACTTCCTCCTCGAGGGGAAGAGAGAAAAAGCTCTGAATATGATGGAAACTAGTTTTGAATAGTTGCTTATGTGAAGTCTGCGAGAGAAAAAGGGAAAAATAGTGGTGAGCATTTCTACTAAAATAATATGATAGATTTTTCCTTGTGAAAAGGAAGGAAAAAAGTTTGGAAAAGGATTTTTTCCTTTCACATGTAATTTCTCTGATGAATTTTAATTGAATGAGGGCAACTCACAGAGAGAGAGAGAGAAATGTGGGCTTAATTGGAGAGTATAAAATAGGTAAAAATTTGCTAAATTGAGTTTCTTCTTGTGACAGGTTTAAGCGGAAGTGATATGGTCGGAGCAGTGCTTGTGAGAGAGTGACTTGTCGTCAGCAGAAAAGTTCAAAGCCCTGATCTCTAGTGAACAAAGGTGGGTTTTTTTACTCTGCGTATTTTTCTAAAGTTTATTTTTTAAAGGATTTTTTTCTGAAAATTATGTAAAATTTCCTTAAAGTTTTTCTCTAAAAAAAAGTTTGAGTATGTCGTTGGATCAATTTGGTCACGTTGCGTTAAAATGGGACCCGAAAAATCTCGAGATCCGGACCATGTCCGTCGAGAAGACATTAGAGCCTTTGGTAATCCAGGTAATGAGTGTTAACTAATTTCAATTTAATTTATGTGTTTCAGAACGTGTTTGTGTGTTTACCTTAATCCTCAACTCACACCATCGCACAATTTGCACTGCACTGCACCAATTATATAGCTCAGCAAAAAAAATAATTGCGACCTGCATTTACTTACCTAATTGCATAGGAATAATTTAGAAATTTTAAATTTAAAAATTTTTTTAAGCAAATTGACTTAATTGCTGACTGAAATTGTGTAAAGATAGGCTTAAAAGAAAAAGAAATTGTATACGAATAGAGAAGAGACCGTCCTCTTGTTAAAGTAGTCAAAGTTTTTCTCAAAGAGATAATTGCAAATAATCAAAATGACTTTGGGGATTGTTGAAACCGACCCGGGACAAATCGTCCTCAGATGGGACCCCAAGAATTTAGAAATACGAACGCGTTCAGTCGAAGTTACCCTTGAGCCATTGGTGATGCAGGTATAAATAGTTGATTAAACAAATCCTCTCTCTCTAGACATTTCTCTACTCTTTCGAAATGAAATCGGAGCAGGGCTAATGTAGCTTTGTAATTTGTTAATTGTAATTTTGGCGATTTGCACGTAACGTACTTGGCTTTTAAATGGCTGGTGTTTTCACGCTTGTAGAATGCAATTTGTCAATTCATTTTCTCTATTTTAAAATTGAGTTGTGTGGAGCATAACAAGAAACTAAATGAAATCTATTGTCAGCAAATTATTTAATAAAATG
>JAHZMU010001852.1:0-12619 GCA_027743725.1 Rambutsinella grinnellia
CTATTTTGTTAACTGTGATATTAAATTTTTGCTCAGGGAATGTCGAGCATCCGAAAGAAATTGTGAATAAAACGGATCTGATTGGCGACTCGTCGTCGGGAAATAATGCAAAAGTTGTGGGTGTAAAAAAGCATAAGAATTACGAAATAGTAGTTTATGAATATGACGATAGTGGAGAGAAAAAGAAGCAACCAAGTTGGGGAAAAGCTTCTCCGGTTGATAATAATAGTGTTGAACTTCCCGTGATTGACCATCCAACTCCGCCTGAGCCCCTCCCAAGAAGGGTTGTTACTAGCAAGCCCCAAATAAATAATATTCCAACAACTAAAAAGCATTTTACTTTGCCCGAGTCACCTAAAAAGGGAGAAGAGGAGGATCTAGAAGGGTCTAGTTCGGAAGAGGTGAGCAGTAGCTCAGAAAGTTCTGAAGAAGATGAGCCTCCAAAGCAAACAAGTAACGATAAGAATAAGAAGGTAACGACAACAACGCCAAAGCCAAGACTTCCTCAGCCTTTTAGACCAACTGAGAAAGCCCCGAGTAAGAAAAAGGACTCCTCTAGCTCAAGCAGTGAATATGACGATTATTATTCGGATGAGGACTCTGCAGAGTTAGGAAGGCGAAGTAAATTTGAGGATAAGGAGCCAAGCAGAGCTTCAAAAACGACGAAGAAGCCGCCGAAGAAATTTGGAAAGAGTTACGAAGATGATTACTATGATAATTCTGATGAGGATTATGATTATGATTACAAAAAAGGGAAGAAAAAGAATTCTACGACTACAAAAAGGCCTGCGAAAGGCTCTAGTAAAGGCAAGGCAACTCCAAAGCCTTTCTTTCCCCTTTTCTACGACGACTCTGATGAAGGCTCGAATGAGATAACAACGCGGAAACCTTCCAGGCCTGCTCCGAAGAAGGAATCAAGTCCTGCTCCAGCCAAAACTATTAAAGGCAAGAAGGGGAAGAAGGATGAAGATGAAGCGGATGAGGAATGGGGGATTGATAAGTCCCTAAAATGTCAAGACCCAACAGGAAAGAAAGGAGTCTGCCAGGAATATGCGAGATGTTCAATTTTCTACCAGGAATTAATGGATGATTATGATGATCCAATTGAGCCATCAGATTATAAGTGTAGGCTTCCAACTCAAGTGGGGATTTGTTGTCCGATGGTTACCGAGAAGGAAGTTATTGAAGGTAAGAAAAGGAAAGTTAGGCTTTTTTAAAAGCTAATTATTTTTTTAAGATTTAGACTTGGAAGAAAAGTCAATAAGCAGGGGCTTTGGAGGAAGGCGGAAGACTAAAAGGAAAGTCATCAATCCCCAGATAAGGAAGCTTATCAGAACAAATCTAAATAATAGCTTGGACTTTGGAGACATCTTTTTGGAGGATTTGAATGATATCGAGCAGGACTTATTGCAGAGGAGTGTGAAAGTGAATAGTAATACGCCAGAGTTTGGCCATTACAGATTCTTTCCGGTGAGATAATTTAACCTAAATATTTTAATTTGGTATTTAATTCATTTTTGATTTATTTAGACATCCAAGCGCATCCGTCAAATATCTGATATCGGCTTATCCCTCCTCCAAACATCTAATGACATTTCTGAACGCCTCCAACTAACAAATGAAGTGGGTGGAAGAGGCTTAAAGAATTTTAAATCTTCAAATATTGAAGCCTTAAACGACCGCTGCCCATTCCAAAGGCCATGCAGAACAAGCAAGTATAGAACTCATGATGGATCTTGTAATAATCTCCAAAAGCCCAAGATGGGGCAGAGCTTAACGCCTTTGGCAAGAATTCTTGAGCCTGCTTATGCTGACGGGCGTTGGGTTCCGAGGATAAGCGTTCGCGGCTTTGAATTACCCAGCGCTAGGCTCCTCAGCCAAAATTTCATCAAAGATAGAAATTTCCCTGATAACCGCTACACCCTTTTGGTAATGCAGATGGGCCAGTTCCTCGACCACGACTTGACCTCAGTTCCAGTTTTTACCTTCGGGAATAACTCTGGAATTAATTGCTGTAGAAACGGCCAGTTTCTCGAAGCTAATTTGCGCCATCCAAATTGCTTCCCGATTGAAATCCCAGCTAGCGACCCTTTCTATTCGCGAGTACAGAAGAGCAAGCGAGTCAACTTAGGCTTTTCCAAGGAGGTTTGCTAAGATTTAGTGAATTAGGAGATGGAAAAATGCTCCTGCCGTTAAGGAATGTAGGCGGTGGGGTAATAGACTACAGGGCTGGCGACGACAGAGTGAATGAAATGCAAGGGTTGATGATAATGCACTTGGTTTGGTTTAGAGAGCATAACAGATTAGCTTTTGAACTAGCTAGATTAAACCCATATTGGTCGGATGAAGAGCTTTTTCAAGAAGCGAGAAGGATTTTGACAGCGGAATATCAGCATGTCATCTATAACGAATGGCTTCCAGTTATAATCGGAAGGAAATATATGGAAAAGGCTGGGATTGTCCCGTTAACAAAAGGCTATTATAAAAGTTATGATTCGAGAATAGATGGGAGTGTAGCGAATGCTTTTAGTGTCGCAGCGTTTAGAATGGGTCATACATTGGTTCAAGGGCTTGTTAGATTGATAGATGAGATGGGAAGGGATAATGAGGTGAGTGTTATTAGCCAAAATGATGTTAATCGAGAGAGGACGAGGCAGCCAAGGCAGGTGGATAAATGGCTGAGGGGAATGGCTCAACAGCCGGTGCAAAGCTTTGACCCTTTTATAACGGAGCACTTGAATGGGAGGCTTTTCCAAGGATCGAGAGGTGCATTTGGGATGGATTTGAGCTCTCTAAACATTCAGAGGAGTAGGGATCATGGAGTTCCAGGATATAATAGTTATAGAGAGTTATGCCAGGTGGGAAAGAGGGCGAGAAGCTTTGAAGATTTTAGGGATTGGATACCGCCTGAGACAGTGGATAAAATGGCTTTGTATTATGCGCATCCGGATGATGTTGATTTGTGGATTGGAGGGATTAATGAGAGGCCGCTTCCAGGGGCTTTGATTGGGCCGACGTTTGCGTGTATTATTGGAGATCAGTTTACAAGGAGTAAGAAGGGAGATAGATATTTCTATGATATTGGGGGACAGCCGCATTCATTCTCGCCAGGTATAATTTAAATATTTAAAATTAGCTATTTAAATAATCTAATTATTTATTTAATTTAGAACAATTAAGAGAAATACGAAAGGTAACATTCGCTCGAATCCTCTGTGATAACGGGGACGACCTTGAGGCTTTGCAACCAGCAGCCTTCTTGCAAGCTGACTTTGACTTGTGAGTGTAAATATTTATTGAAATGGATTAGTTTAATAATTAATTACTTTGCCTTTAAAGCAATTCATTGGTCGACTGCAAGAGAAGTACGAGGATTCCAAGGATGAACCTTCGCTTGTGGCAGAAAGAACCTACGCCTTTTGTTGAATAAATTATAAATTATTTATGACATTTCAGTATTTTGTAATTAAAATATTTTCTAAATAAAAATAAAGCTCATTCCTAAATTGGACTTTAGCCTCTTACCCATCAATTTATATGCCAAAAATAAATTGGAAAGGTTTAAAAACTGTGCAATAAATAGGCCATGAAATGGAATGGGGTATTGGAAAAGCTATTATTGATTTTACTTCAGCATAAAAGTTTCCTTCGGTGAGGAAAAGCTATCGATTTTATCTACTCCAACCCATCAACTTTTATTTAAAGATAAATAGGAGCAACCACTACTTGCATTATTTTCTCTTCCACGTAACTATCCCATACTCGAAACCATTCCATTCATTCCATAATTTCTTAAATTAGTCCTTCTCAATTACACTTTTTATTACTAAACGTTGCGTGCTGTCATTTATTTCTATTTAGTGTGAAGACGAGCAAAGGAAAGAAAGTTTATTGGAGATTTGAATTTTATTTCTTTGCATAAAATTCCAGATAAATTTTCTCTGGCATAAAAATGTTAATGGTGTGCAGTCAAAATTTTAATTTTTTACGCTAAAATGGGTGTCCTAATAAGCAAACAAAATGGAGGTGCAAATCCATTCAAATCTAATCGTGTAAGTAATAAAAGGATAAATAATAGAATGAGCTTGAAGCAAGCAGCGGAAGCAAGTGGTGGTGGAGGAGGGCCCACATCCGTTCACCTCTTTGATTTCAAGGGTAAGCTATTCCATAAACTCTTCAAGACTGAAACTAACTATTTTTTACAACAGGCAGAGGAGCTAGCCGCAAGCAAGCTTGGGGCGATCGGGATAAAGACGCTGGCAAAAATTTGTTATAACTTTTATAACGAAACCTGCTTGTTCTGATAATAAATAAGAAGTGTCAAACCATATCCTCCCGCAAAACCCTTCTTCGAGCTTTGCTAAACACTCAATTTATTTGCTCACGGTTGTTCACACAACTTTTCCCAATGTCATTGCCAAACATCAATATCGTTTATCTTTCTCACAACAACACCTATGCCATGACACGAGTTGTAAGTATGGGAAGGAGACACACCGTTTATCCCATTTGTCAACTCCTTTCACCTGTCTCCCATCACGTAACGATTTTCATTTAAGCATTTAAGCCATTACCGTTTCTTCAACTTTCCCTACCGCCCCCCACAAGATAAGTCGTTTTAGACTTGTCTGCAGTTAATTTTTTCATCATGTTGAGTCTACATGTCAGCAAATTTTCAATGCCATTTTCAACCATAAACGGTGATAAACCAGTCCATGATAGAGCTGGCTGACTAGTTATCGTCATTCCTTCTTAATAGCTTTGCAAACGCGAACTTGAAAGAAAAATTTCAAGGTCTATCATTACCATTTACCTTTTTAGAAAGGAGCATTTCATTATTAGCAACTAGCTAGCTTACATCATCACCTTTCTCTCAAAATAATCTTTAATCTATTATAATTTGTAAATTTAATATTTAAATTACACATGGAATATTTTTCCTTATTCTGGTAACCTTCAGGTGAGTGGTGAGCACAGCACCTGACAACAATTTTTGTTTTCTCTCCGAATTCATCTTAATATTTTAGTATTTTCATTACCAAGCTACTTATTACCGAATTACCGAATGAGACACGTGTTTACGAGCTGATCACTAGTGAAAGTGGCCAAAATAGATTCAATCTACGACGAAGAGTGATCAAATAAGAGTTTCAAAATGCCCCGTTGCTTATTTTAAGCAATGAATTATTTCCTGGATAAAATGAAGCAATTCGACTTCCTCAATTTAATCATGGGCAATGGCAAACCAAGCGTTGATAAACCCGCCATGACGTTTCCATCCCAAATTAAGATTAATTATAACCAGCAGAGTTTTAACCAGCAGCCTAGAAAGTCTCTTCCTTCAACCAATTCATACGCAGGTAAGCCATTTGCTAATTATTTTGCGTCTAAAAGATTAACGCCAAGATTTATTTAAAAGATTCCCAACTTGGAAGACTGAGATCAATTGATCACCGACTTGGAAAAGGGATTTTGCAACCGGATGAAATTATAGACGACGGTCTTTTCCTCACCCATTTGCATTCACCAACAAGTTTTATATTTTTAAGGAAATGTGAAAGTAAGCTCATGTCTTACATGATTTTTAAGATATTTTAAGCATTAAATTATTAAGAACCCCACGGCGGATTCGGCTTCTACTCTGACATTACATTCCGGGAGGAAGTATCCGACTACAAATTCGTCATCCAGCAAATGGCTCGTCCCAAACGGAAGCCCAAAGGCCAAGAAGACTCGCCCCTCGACATTTTCGACGTTTCCCCCGAAATCCAAAGACAAATACTTGGAGTGGCGCCCATAAAAAGGGAGATTGAAGAAGGGAGAGAAATTCTAGAAGTGAGTAAACAGCTTTCTTCAAAAGAAACTATCTAATTATATTTTTTAGGGAGCTCAAGTCTTCTGCCTAAGCGGACTAGTTGGCCTAATCCTAATAAAGGATGACTGGACTTCAGGCTATGAAATCAAGAATAGCGAGGGCGAATCCCTCTTCTTAGCTCAACGCTTTAATCGATTGCAAGGCGGGTATGAATTCCAGGTAATTAATTAAAAATTTAAGGTAGCTGTGCATTCTGACTAATTGCTTACTATTTTTAGATTTATGCCCTAAATGAAGACGACTTAACTATGCTAGTGGCCACAATGGTTAGGTTGGAGGAAGCCAAATTTATCCTCAAAATTTATGTCTCATGTCCACCGACAGTTAAAGCTTTGCTGATTTCATTTACAGTCTTTTTCATGTATTTGATTAGTCGTTGACGCATAATAAATAGAGTTTGATAAATAAAAAGAGTGCAAAACTAAATGATGAGTAACGCTGAATACTTGCAAGTTGTGAAGTAATTTATCTACGAAAGAATTGCTGGAAAATGAGGAGTGGCGTGGATTTTGTGGTTGGATTTTCTTCTGCGGTTTCCATTCCTAGACGAGGCCATACGAAGAAAATGAATAATTAGCTTGAGAACTAAAAGGGATAACGTTATTTGCTTCTTGCATTCGTTGCTGGATTTTTCATTGAGTCATTTAGCTCAAAAGGATTCTTTAAAAAATCTTTAAAAAATTATTTTTGGATGTGAAATGGCATCAGACTTTCCCTCCGACTATAAACATCCCAACCCTGGAGTAATTTATATATCTGAAGAAGGTACTTATTATCTAAAATTAGGCTTTTTATTATTCTAAACCAATTTATTTTTGTAGAGGAAAAGCTTCTGGAGAAAATCGAAGTATTAAAAGACTTTAATTTATTCATAATCCAACGGAAAACCGAAATGGACTGTTTATTCGGGACAAATGTAACTCACGAGATATTAGACCAAAGGAGAAATGTAATTCTAAAGGCAACACGCAGCCCCACCTCTTTCTTCGGCAAGAAGAAAAAGTCCAAAGTAGTAGTGAGGAATAGGCTGAACACTAAACTATTCGGGATTGTTATTGAATCGACAAATAACCAGGTGGAGGGCTCGGTAAGAAAAGAGAAAAATTCGATTTTCGATTTCCAATAACTTTTGAGTTGGAGTGGAAAGCTGGATGACGTAAGCTCTTTCTTTTACAGGAAGCCACAGTCTTCATCCATCCCAATAAGAAGGTGGCTCATATAGAAAAATACGGAGGAGTGAATGGGCCATGTTCATTTGAGATTTTTAACGCTGATGGAAAGACAGCTTTTACCTCGGATCCGAAGGCGAAGCAGGTGCAAAACGCTAATTTGATTGAGTACGTCGTTAGTGCAAAAACATGTGCTGCGGCTACAGTCATGATGAAAACCGGCCTAAACTTTGTACTAAGCACGCAGATAGATAGCATGAGAATTTTGGATAAGGCAACTCTCTTAGCCGCAGTGTTGGCAATGGTAAGTCGTGAGCCCTTCTATTTTTTTAAATAAGCCATTTCTAACTTTATTTTTTAGGACGTCCTCCAAACAGGGACTCGACTAAGGACCGACTCAATCAAGCCGAGAACCAATCAATATTCTTAATCAAAATTAAATGATTTTTTATATTTTTTTATTATAATTTAGGAATAAATAAATTAAGTTAATTTTTATTTAAAATCTTGCATCCACCTCCTCATCTTTGTCTTCATCAAAGTCCTCTCCAAGTTGTTTATCTGTCCCGTTAGTTCTTGGAGATGTCGGATCAGGTAAGCCCACAACTTGGTTATAAACCCCGATTATTTCATTGCTAACTTCGCGGGGAGCAAAGCTAAATGAGCCATGAAATATTTCGTGAATACTCCCATTCAAAACACCCTTAATTATTTTCCTTAAAGAGTGGAATACACGGGGTATGTTTTCGTAAGGGCGCTCTTCCTCATCTTGTCTGGGAATAGGGACTGCGTCCTCTGCTATGTCAGTAGAATTTCCGTCGGCAGAAGCCTCATCCATCATTATAATATCAGCGTGGAGATTGGAAGGGACATTTCCCGCTTGGAGCGAGATAATCTGTAAAAAATAAAGTTAATTAAATAAATAATTAAATAGTTTTAATTGCTTACGGTCAAGCCAAAAATTGTGGCTGATGCGAGTAAAACGACGAACGTCTTCATTTTAATCAAGAGCTTTGACTTTGATAGCTTTTGGGATAAATGACGACCACCAACATAGAAGCTGACCTAAAACTTGACAAAACAGTTATGATGGCCAAGTGTGCGTGCGTTGATGAGAAATGATTGCGTCTGGACTGTTATTGTTTGAATGAGTTATTACTCCCGGAAATGTTATGAAGTGGAACATCTGCTGAATTAATTAATGCAAATGACATAATATGTTGTCTACATCTGATATTTGTCTATTTTTATTACCAAATAAATAATTAAATTATCAATTTTTAAAGTCTTCCAAAGAATGAATCTGTTTCGTCATCATCATCTTCGTTTGAAGCTGGCTTCGCGGTTGTCGTTATGACAACTGTTTGGCTTAAAGGCTGACCTGCATTGGCTGCCGGGGCGGGAGCTTGAGCCTGTGGAGCTGATAACGGCTGAGGCTGCTGCGCTTGAGCTGCAGCCGGCTGACTCTGAGGAGCTTGACCTGGAAATGGAGGCCTCGTAGTCGGCTCTGTCGACACTGGCGGTGGAATCCCCACAACTTGATTGTAAACAGTGTCAATAGAATGACTCACGTTTTGCGGTGCAAATGATGTGGCGCCATGAAAAATTGTGTTTAGATCGCCTGTTATTAACCCCTGAAATATTTTTGTTAGGCCAGGAATTACAGCTGGAATCCATGGAGTTGTAGATGGCACTCTTTGGGTTGTATCCTCATCTTCATCCTCTTCTTGGCGCGGTTGTCGCTCAGATTTAGGTCGGATCTTAAAGATTAAAGTTGGATCTTCTCCCCTCTCCAGATAAGCTTCGACGTCGTACAACTGCTCATCTGCAGGAAACCCTTGGATTTCAAACTAAAAAGTAAATTTATTTTAAAAGAAAGCAGGAAATTTTAAAATTAATAAATGCGTACGTAAAGTGCGAAGATAAAAATTAACACGTGTGTCCTAATCTCCATTTTTGCTCAGAAATATATCAAACTTGATGCACAACCTCTCTCTCCAATTAACTATCTGACTTATTAGCTCTCCGTTATTCGAACAAGCATATTCATTACAGTTTACTTGTAGAAGCGTTACACTCCACATGTTTTCGGCAAAAAGTTATGCAAATCAAAAGAGTAATGAACTATTTATTTTCTGAATTACTGATTACTACTCGATCGAATTACAAAGCTAAATGGCACGCACAGCCCATCTCATATTTTTGCGGAGGTCCCAATTCCATCAACCTTTTTATACGTTATGGACTATTTGGCTAATAGAAAGGAAATCCTGCCACAGAAACCGTTCCGCCTTTTATGTTTGCACAAGAAATGATGAAAGCGTGTAAACAATAAAGTATTTTATCTTATCTGCTCCAGATAAAAAAATGACATTGAAGCTGCGAAAAATACTTTTAGCACGAATGAGCTCATTTACTATTTGGCATATTTTTAATAAATGGCAGAGAGCTAAAGTCGTAATATATTTATTAACCTGAACAACCTCTACGGTATAAGTGCAGAGTAAAAACTCTGCTAAAAAAAACGTAAAAATATTTAAAATTCTTAAAGATGACCGAGCACAAAGATCTTCCACAAACATTTAAAAAACTCCATTTCCTGAAATTGGAGCAAAAATCAAGTGGGGATGAAAATTCAGGTACATAATTTAAAGCAATCCCCCTTTTATTTTAATAAACCATTTAATAATATTTTTAGACATTTGCCATTACATTCTGAAAAATCACTTTGACAAAGAGATTTGTAAAATTGAGAGGAAGAGAATTGAACCCGGAAATAACAAGGATTTCGCAACCGATCAATTTACCGTCACGGAGCAGCCTAAACCAAGCAAGAAGAAAGCTGGAAAAACTATTGCTGAAAAAAGTGTTAAAACTATCGATGAGAAAAATGAAAAAGATATCTTCAGCTTGAGAATAACCGAGCTTCATGATAATCCCGGCTTGAGCTGTAAATTGCTCTCTTCTCTTGGCAAAATCTTAAGCTACATAAAAGCGGTGAAGGACAAGCCATCATATTCATACGACTTGCTTGATACTAATGGCATTAAAAGCTCTCTCTTTGAGATCAAACGTGCAAATGGGGAAAAGATTTTGCTTGTGAGTCTATTATTGGATTAGAGTTTTCACTAATGTTACGATTATATATTCTAATTTAGATAAATTCAATCCCAACCGAGGGCAAAGAAACAAGCACAATCGCCCGTATTACTGTCGTCCAAAACAAAATATTTCTCGCAATGACACCCGAATTAAATTCCCTGACAAAGTTTAGACTAATCGCTATAATGCTGCTGATGGTTAGTGCAAAAATAAAAACGTTAAAAAATATTTGCTTTTAAAAATCATTTTATTTTATAGGAAATGGTTGAGGACAAACCAAGCGGTGAAGAAATTGGAGGAAGCGATTAATTTTATTTATTCATTTCATAATTTAATTTAGGATATTTTTCGATAATAAATGATAAGCTTTTAATTTTGGTGAATAGTTGGGAAAATGGTCATTCCAAGGTCAACCTTATCAACCCCTTCTATTTCAGATTCACTCTCGACTCTAAGCTTTAATCCTGGTATCTTATCAATAATCTGGAGGATAACCATGCTCCAAACGAATGACCATCCCATTGCTGCAAAAGAGCCCGCTAGTTGATAACAAACTTGCATCCAATTCCCATCCACCCACCCTCCACTTATTACAGTCCCGTCCAATGCGGCTACTTCAGCTTGGGCAAAAATTCCAGTTAAAATGTTTCCAACCAACCCAGCTATTCCATGCACGATAAAAACATCTGCGGCATCATCAACTGAAACGCAGTGCTTAATGCTCAGCAAAATATTGCAAATAATCGCTGCAACAGCCCCAAAAACTAAGCTGGCTAAAGGTCCAACGTATCCTGAAGCTGGAGTGATGGCGACTAATCCAATTATGGCTCCGCTGCAGAAAGCTACTGGTGAAAACTTTTTGGCGTGGCGATACTCTAAAATGACCAGTGTCATTGCGGCTGAAGAAGCTGCCATGTTTGTAACGACGAAGGCCATCACAGCCCGCATTCCAGAAGCAAGAGCAGAGCCTCCATTAAACCCAAACCTAAAAAATAAATCATTTCATTCCGCCCTAAATTATTTCTTTTAAGGCTTACCATCCAAACCAAATTAGAACCGTTCCAATCACCACATTTTGAACAGTCTCTGGCTCTTCTTTAACATCTTGTCTCTTCCCTAGAACAATAGCTAGTGCTAAAGCCGCCGTCCCTGAGGCAATATGAACTGGGCTTCCCCCAGCGAAATCTAAACTTCCCAAAGTATTCGCCCAACCATTAGGGTTCCATACCCAATAAGCAATAAAGTCGTAGACGAGTGTTGTCCAAATAATGATGAATATTACGATAGGTAAAAACCTCGCCCTTCCAGCCCCAGAGCCTACTACAATGCAGGGAGTGACAACAGCAAACATGGCTTGATAAATGGAGAAGACGAGCTCCGGGATTTTGGGGCTTCCGGGAGATGGGCTGTCCCTAACTTTGAAGTAAAGAGCTTTGTCAAATCCGCCAATAAAGAAGTTTCCGGATGTACTAAAGGTCAAAGTGTATCCCACTAGGAGCCACTAAAATATTAATTGCTTTTTTATTAAAAAAGGGCTCAAAACTATCTCATTTGATTCTCACCTGAATAGAAACAACAGCAGCGGAAGTCAGAGTTAGCATGATCAACGACAAAGCATTTTTAGACTTGGTTAATCCGCTATAAAAGAGGCCAACGCCCGGGCCCATTAAAAAGACAAGGGCTGTAGAAGTCAGCATCCAGGAAATATCTCCAGGCTGGTATTCAGCCTTTGGGGCTGCAGTTGTTGACCCATTTACACTATCCATTTATGCAATATTTTTTAAAAATATTTTAGAATGAAGAACTTGCCAGGCTCAACATTAATTGCCTTTCTAAAAACTAAAACATTGAACATTTCATTGCAAGAATATTATTGATCAGCTTCACATTTTTCGTTCTTCGCATCTTCCTATAATTAGGATTAACTAATGACTTTTTAATTACTCTACTAATTGCTAAAACTGACCACTGACACAGCCCGAACAAAGATTGTCTTATAGTTAAGTTAAATGGGGTATACTGCAACGACTCTAGATCTTATCCTAATGAAAAAATCTACTGAGAAGCCAATTATAACTTAAATCTTTTCCATTCGCTACAAATTCATAGACAATGAAATTGTGACTCGCAGCATCAAGTGAAAAAATAGAATTCATGACAAAAAGCTTTCTTCCTCGCGCAACATAACAGAATCAGGATGAAAGAAATTTTATCATTAGCTCAACCCTTTTATGCTTTTTGGTTAAATCCATTTTAACAGAATTAAATTCTAATTACTAAATTTAATTTTTAAATAATTTAATAACTGGCGACTTCTTAACTCTTAAAGCTGTATTCAGCGATGGAGAGAATTAAAATAAAAATGACGGGACGCTAATTGACCAGTGGCTGGCCTTTACTTTTTGTTCACTTAAAATCTGGAAATGCTTCCTGCAAGGCCTCTAAAATAATAAAAATACATCCTTTTACTTCA
>JAHZMU010001853.1:0-33910 GCA_027743725.1 Rambutsinella grinnellia
CAGCTAAAAGTTTCTCTTTGCGGTAAACCTCAAGTCATCTTCAAGTTGCGGAAAATTTTATTGTTAACCGAACACTTGTGCACTTTTTTATGAAGGTGACTTGTCTATTAGCGGAACATGTGTTTTCCACTCCCTTTTATTCAAAACTGCTCAATCGCTTGTGACCAAAAGTCAATAATTTTTTAAAGCAAATTTTCAGTCTAGTCATCGATTAAAAGTTGGCAAACATTCCAACCTGATAAAGAGAAGCATTTTTAACTTGTAACCTTCTGCAAAGACATCGAAATACCTTCAAATAAATTTGTAAAGACAATAGACAAATGTTTGATTATCGAGAGTAACGATGACCAGCTTTGTCGTTTACCCTCTCCGCAAAATAAATATTGTTATGCGAAATAAAAAATCTTTTCAATTTAATATTTTGATAAGGTGTGCACGACTCGCACGTCGAATAGATGAAAATTGAATAATACAATGGCAACCTTTAGGGAGATGTGAAGCCTCTTGAGCCTCGTCTCGTTCCATTCCCAGTCCACTGTCCTCGTGAACAATGAAGGGAAACGGAGGAATGAATGAGTTATTACCTTTTTCTAAAGCCATGAGTGGACCTTGTGGTATTTCGCAAAACAAAAAGTGCAAAATGAATTCATCAGCTTAACAATCAGACACGGCTTGTGTGGTCTAGAGAGAAACGAGACAATAGTTGCTAGAAAAAATATGAAGAGCTTTCATAATCTGGGTTGAAAGGGGAAGCCTCTTACTGAAAACAATTAGGGGACTGATTGGCAATTGGTATTGTACAGATTGGAAGATACTGCGAAATTGGCAGGTGTTAATCGGATTGACCTGGGATGGACCTGGGATAAATTGGGTTGATACCGAGCTTTATGAAGGGATACTTTGCTTATGAAAAATGATGATGTCATCCTTATGAAAGCAATTGTAACAGCAACAAGTGAACTAGTTGTGAAACATTCAGGATTTTAAATTTGCATCAAGATATAGCTCGTCAGAAAGTAGAATTTCGTGTGCACTTATGATAAAAGATGACTTCATTCTTGAAAGAGCCAAACTGAATTAGATCATTTTTTTCGTTATGATATGGAGAGGTGTGTAGCAAAATATTCCAATGAAATATTTACAGAGTTCATCTCTAAAACAAGTTGGCAAACAGACAAGTTAAATAATGAGGAATACGCAATCCTTTTCCATTGCCAAGGTATGTCCTCGCTCTCAAACTTAATTGCTTGGCATTACCTGTGAAATGTGAGTAATTCTCTTCCACCCTTTTTCCAAATTCTCCAGTGATGATCACCTCAATACTAGCTTTTATAACTCATTACCTTACCTTATTCACCACTAGTGTGAGAATTTTGTGGGAGAATGTGAAATGGCTAGTGCATTAATGTCTGATTTACATGCAAATGATCTCATCACTCCAAGATAACAGGTGAAGGTGAAGGTAAACATTGTAATCCTGTCTGTAAATGGAGGCAAGTGCATTTTAAAAACTTCTTTAAGATTTAATCAACTGCATATAAATAAGTTTGTTTAGAGAATTTTTAATCTTGAGAAGTTTCATGTTTGAAATTGCTTATGTCATGTAGTCAAGTTCACACAGTACAAGGCGGAAGCCTTTCAACTCCTCTATTAAGTGTAAAGGGTTGCTAAACTGTGGGAATGGAGGAAGTGCCAATGGCTCTACGTATAATTTTGCCTTTCAGGAATTTGTAGGTCATTCAGTCATTAAACGCCTATTTTAGCTTTAACACTTTCAGTTTTAGTGGGTTTGACAGGAGTTAATCCTGAAATATTAGCTCTTTAAATTTGTCCTCCACCACTTTAGTGTTTGAATAGCTTTGGTCTATAAATTCAACTGATCTTTTATATTAACTATTAGTGATTAGCTTGATGTTAAAATCACGATTATTAAGTTGTAACTTATGGACCATGTTTTTTAAAAAAACGTCTTCAGCCTTTCATTTGAAAACACGGGAAGTCCTCTAAAAACTGACAGCAATTCCCAATAAGATTTATACTGCTTAGATTTCGTCGAGAAATCCGGTTTTTTTCTTTATAGAAATTACAACAAAATATTTCACTCTGAGGAAATTCCTTTGTCGACAGAATTTGTTTAATTTATTAAACCATTCGTTTCATTCGGTCTTCATGAAGCCCGTTTCAAAATATCGCATGACTTGTGCTAATTGCCGGGGAAATGTTTTGTGGAAAAGTTGATGAAATTCCTGAAAAAAAATTGACATTTATGGCTATCGCTACAACAAAGTTAAACTTTTAAACTACAATGCTCCCCATTAACACTACCATTTACTATTAGGATGATAAGCGATGAGATGAAGTTGCTCATGTAATGATGAAGGCTGAGGTGAATTCCCAATTTTTCTTCGCCGCCAACAATGTATCCACTTGTGCATCATGCAAGTTGCAAATCTGCAGCGAAACGCAAACATGAAGATTATGCTTTTGGTAGAAGAAAAAATGATCAGTGATTCATTGCACACACCTGTATACTTACCTGTAAGGCTCTGCACCCAAGGCCTTTTATCGAAACTGTGGGGAATAGTGAATAGAGCAAGCATAGCGTTGTAATATCGATGCAGAAAACAAGTCTTGTCATCCTGCAACATAAGAGCAGGTAGAGCAAAGTGACTAGCTTTAGTAATGATTGAACCGTGCTCGCCCACGCACGTACGGTGTACGCTCCTCGTGTCTCAGACTCTTTAATATTTGGAGTATTAAATCTTGCAAACTTGTCCTCTTCCTTCCTACCTGGGTTTTTTAAGGAGAGGGTTTTAATACCCTCTTTAGTTCCTTGTGTAATACCCTATTAGTGGGAATCACTCGGAGAGAGTTTGTCTGAAAGGAATTAAGTAATGGATGTAATGTAGAGTTGATAATGAAGAGAGAAAAGAGTTGTTTTTGGAGGTGCCTTGTGCCATTTTCTTGGTGTCTGGAGGGAAGTGAGGAGTTGTTTGTGCGGGGAAAGTGATACGTTTTGAAGAAAACTCTCAAGAAAAAGTTGAGTGAATTGCGTTAATAATTACCCGGTGTATTGTGAGATCATTAGTGCGTGATTGTTTATAGGAAATAGAAATAATCATTAGAGATATTTCAAGCGTAATGAAATTCTTTTGATAGTTTGGCTCGTGAAGTGAGATTCTCTGTGATCCCAGTCGGTATAAACTTAATGAAACCGGTAAAATAAATTTTTCGCATTGGCAAACCCTAAAATTGTAGATCTATCAAATTCGTTTCCGCTTCTAATTCCGCTTGCTCTCTTCACAATTCATATTAGCTTTTGCGTGTAATGCATTATTCGTGAGGTTTGCGATCATTCAGACCAGCCTTTCATCTCCTAATACTTGAACTGATAAAAATTTCTGATATTTTCCCTTACAATTCGTTAAAAAATCGAAAGTTGATGTCATTTTCTTTTAAGTATCGCTTGCAAAAAATATTTCATTCTTGGGATACGGGAATACGTCAATCGGGTTAGAATTTCGCAATTTCAACCTCTAATTAGCACATTTCTGTAATCCACGAAAGAAAAAACATGTGAAAATTTGCAGAAAGGTGTAAACTACCCAAGAGCATTCGAAGAAATTCTCAGCAAACAAAGTTTGTTTAACAAACGCCTTCCTTTGTCCCGCTCTAGATAAGCAAACGGTAGCGATCTAATGACAGTTGTGGGTGAACGTCTCCCTTAATTTACATAGTTGTTTACAGCAAATATTTGAAGCCTAAATAGTTTAAAATGATAAGAAAACAATGGAAATTATTGAAATACAATTTTGAGATTTAAGGCAAGACAAGGATTTATAAAATCAGAGAATTTCAATCTCATTAGTCTAGATTTATATTGAGACACTTCATTGTTTTTTTTTATTGTACAACCCATTCCACAAAAGTTTTTAGCTCGTTATATAAAATATTTCGAAATATTTGAGGTAATTGGTGCACCAGGACTATTTTGCGGAATGCGGTTTCCCCTCTTGGCAACTTGATAGGGTGTTTTTACACGCTAAATACGTTAGTTTTTTTGTTGAGCGTGTGTGCGGTATCAACAATTTTCTCAAGTCCTGTTGCGGTTTTCTCTGTTGCAAAAATAGTACAAAACTACTTGGCTACTCCCGGTTTAACCTGATTTCTATAAAGTTTGTGAAATTATGCCATGCATGCCACAACTTTGAATTATGTATCCAGTTATAGTGCAAACAGTTGAGAGAGGAGGGAGCAGGGGTGAAAAATAAACTTTTAATGCTGACCACGCTTCAGTAAATCGAGCCTGCAAAAAAACTATAACTTTTAAAAACAGTAAAAGGCTCGGGAAAAAACCTAGTTTCTACGCAAAATGCATATTTTGTAAAAAAAATGCTTATAAGAACACTTTAAAACGAAGCTTCGGCAGTCGATAAAAAGTCCTTTTTGCCCTCCCAAGGAAAAAAATTAAACCGCTTTGTAAGCAAGCATGCATTTCACTACTTTAAGCGTTCAAGCATAGGGACTACAGCTTCCTTATCATTTTAAATCTTTCGTATCGACAAACCATACATGAAATAAGTTGTTTTGGATTTTGGAATAATAACAATAATAACGGATCTGAAACCAAGTTTTCTTTCTCTCTTAAACTACGTAGTTTTTTTCAATCAGAGAGGTGAAACCAGCATGTCATATGAATCAGGTATTGTTCCACGCAGTGAGGTTAGTTCTTAGCTTCTTTTGGATTGGGATGATATAAGATAAGTCTAAAGAAATGTGATGTTCTCTATAAAAGACGGGGTTGACCGATCGACAGGACAAGAATGAATTTTTTCCTACATGTTTTATCTCCAAACGAGATCACCATATGCATATAAATTACAACCTCTTCCGGTACAATGATTGAAGGTATGTGGTGGGGACAGGAATGATTCATCTTAAACTTGTCTTGTCCTTTTTCGTTCCATATTTGATGGGAAGGAAGGGAGTGAGTCGGAAAGAGTGATGGAACTCGTTTCAGCCCTGCTCTTCTCCTACAATCCAAATAAGTTCTTTATTCTTGTGATTCAATACGATGATGGAAGTAATGACCATTCAACTTCTCAATCCGTGCGGATGCTGTGCACCCGCCGCTTCACCAGAGTTTTTGTGTGGGCGGCCAACAGAAAACTTGTTAGGGGTCATCGACGCTGTAGAAAGGCGAGAGAAGAGTTTTATGAATGAGCAGAGAAAACAATACACTTCCCTATCACTCACTTACCCAAATCAGTGTGCTTATCATTAGCTTATCCCCAGTAATAAGGAGTAAGTAGAAGTGGATTGGCAATAATAATAAAAGTAATGATCAAGTCGAGTCTCATTTTTTTTATTAGAGAGTGTGCTCCACACGTAAACTCTATAAGGGATTTTGAAACATTTTAAATGCTTGTTCCTCGTCGCCACTGATCCCCTACTGGGATATCAGAGTGGTCCATATTAAATATTCGGGGTTTAGAAATGAACTTTTTTCCTATATCCTTCCTCCTAAACAGGTTAGATTAGATCGGTCATAAAGAGCTTTCCAAACAAGTACGAATTACTAATAAAAGTACAGGTTTTTAGCTCCTCTTTTTTCAATAATTGTGTGAAGAAATTAAACGTCTTGACAAAGGTCCTCTATTTGGTAATAGATCGGGCTTCTTAAAAAAACGAAGTCATGGCTTCGTCCTCGTCCTGCACTTCCTTGTAATAAAGTCATGTTTTTTATTCAAAATTAATGCAGTTTGAAGCGGGATTATGGTCACTTCCGTCTTGTTAATATGCTTGTTCTTTTGCCGAAGCTCGTGTATACTCTGGTGGTTTAGAGTAGGTGTTAACAATGACAATCTTGCTGCTACTAGTAAGTTGACTTGTTGAACAAAGGGCAAACTGCTAGTTTCCATGTAGGAGATTGCCGTTTCTCCCATCCACGCCATAAATCATTGTCTCATGACGGATGAAAAGTGAGCATTGGAAGCACTTGGTTCTAGTATTGTAAAAGATGTGAAATGCTTGAAATCAAAGTCTTTTTGGGGTTTTGGTGACGGTGATAGTTTACTACCTATAGGTATAGCTTTTATTCATTTGACATTTATGTTTCTTGGTAGAGGTATGCTTTGTTGGGATCTTTAGAGAGGTTCTTAGACGGGAAAGCTCATTAAGGCTTACGATGACATGACATCAATTCGATATAAATTAATGAAGTTTCGCAGTAATACATGTCCCTTGGCAATCTGTCAGTTTTGGATGGGAGCGTTCAATGCAGAATTAATTAGTTGCTTGATTAATGCAGTTGGGATTGAATGGTTTTCAATTAATGAATTTTGAAATAAACTATGAGCTAACCTGCTACTTTGATATCTTCAAGGATAAATCCAGAAGGGGATTTGGAAAAGATAAAAGGGACAGATTGCATGGCCAAATGAAAAAGGAATTGCCTTTCCAAATTTGGGAGTGATATGAAAAGTGCTTGAATAATCAAAACTAATCAAATCGGTGGAGCTCTCTCTGTGATTAAAAATTAAGAGTTCTCCTTAAGTGCTAACATATCTGAGGTTCTCAGAACTATTATAAAATGAGAGGAAATTGTAATGCTCAAGGACCTGAAAAAAACTGAAAGTAAATAGTTAGCATGTGACTGTAAGACTGATTCTAAAATAAACGTCATCACCATGGTGGTCATCACAATTTCTTATCCGCATCAAAACCGATTCAACTATTCACCTCTAACCCCGTCCACGTCCGCTAGCCCGACACTTACAGATTCAGGGTCTGAACAGTTACCTTCTTTGTTACAGGTTTCTTCCGATGGTGATACGGTTGCGGCTACAAAGCAAGGTAAGGAATTTTTTTAATATTAATATTAATTTAATCGTCATTAAAAACTATATAAATTTATCAGTCATGAACCCAATATCTTTAAAGATATCCCATGTCTTTAAAATAATTAGATACATTTTAAATAGTCTATGAAAAACTTTTTTTGCCCTTCTATAAATGGGTGCGCTTTCGCAAAAGTGCAGACAAGAAGAAAAAATAGGGAAGCTTCAATAGAAAACTGATCGAGATAAACTATATCTTGTCATTTAATCGCATTCCTTTCATTACTTTTTATTTTTAAAGAGATGGCTACTATCACTATTTCGGAAATGTGATTGTAGATATTTCCTAATAGAGCAGAAAGAATGCGATTGAATAACCGTGCAAAACTATAATTTTATTTATCGGTTTATCAACCCAAATTACTTTGTAATTGGTATTGATTAAGTGTACGAAAGGTAAATAGTCACTTGGCTGTTGGTCAAGTTATTTACAGCGAATGATTTTCAAAGGCTCTCTATCTATGTCTAATACGGAACTAAAATTAATAAAAGGTCTATCAAAACATGCTGTGTACCTATTATTACTAACGAGCAAAAGTGACTGACAAAATGCTACTTTGAATATTTGTTTTTTGTATTCGATTGAGAAATCGTCACGCTCCTTGTGAACCATCACAACTGCATTCTTTTGATAAGGTTAATAAAATCAGATAAGCATAAATACTTTTACTAGTATGCAATAATTTATATTTGCATTAATAATTATGTGGGGTGAGAAGGTGAGAGCTTTACGAGTCTATTGAAAAGTGTTTTGAAACTTTGTTCTCTTCAAAAGGAGTGGGCATTGTACTAGTCGCATTCTAATTTAGTTGAGATTTTATTCAGGTGAGGTTCACCGTTTATTTCTAGCCGGTAAAAGGAAATGACAAATGAAAAGTTTGAACCTTTCAGACATTTTGTGGACTGCATATGGTTTTCAAGAAATTCGCGAGTTATGTAAGTAAAACACATGTCATTATAGGAAATTCGTGAAAGAGAAGCAAAGCGGAAAGATGCTTTTCACACCTTCATTCTCTAAGCTAATTGTTGTTTATAAACAAAGCCTTTTACAAAAGTGATGATTAAGTTGTGAGTTCCTTTCTACAATTATTTAAATGTAATTTTGTAACGTTTTCCCAAAAAAGGTATCATTTCTTAAGCAAGAACAACGGCACTTCTCTTTCTTAACGGATGAGCTAATCTTTTTTTCTATTTTAATACCCAAAGTCAAGTTTTCTTCGAGTCAAAACTGTATCAGATTGGGAATACGGAAATGCATATATGGTCGGTGACGCTGACTCAAGCAAGCATAGTGAGAGCCGCCCCACCGACTTCATTATGAAAGTCAAGAGTGCATGTTAAATCCGGTCAATAGTCAGAACTTTTTTTGATGAAATGAAGACTAGAAGCGTAAAGTCGAATGTGTTGGTTGAGAGCGTTACTTTTTTTTATAGAAAAAAAATGTATCTGCTACGAAAAGATAACATTACTGACTGACAATAACTATTTTTCTGGATGGTTTCATTCTGTGGTGAATACATGGGCTTAAGGGACTATAACAAATCTAGCAAAAAAATAGCTCTAGGGCTACGGGCGTGAACCAGGAAAGGAATGGAGTAATTCAGTTCCCATCTATTTATAAAGATGAAACGGTATCTCTTTTTTGCGAAAAATTGTTATTCGGTCAGCGGCACGAGCTAGTAAATGAGCTAAAGCAATAGCCATGTTGCAAGAATTTACATATTGTGACGGCTCATAATAAAGACTAGACAGGTTGAAACAATTTATGAGCTCTCAAGAAATTATTGGAAAAATGGGATTTGCAAACTAAAAATATATAGCTGAACCTAATGGTTTTCTTTTGGAGGAGTACATTTCTAATTTATGTGATGTGTGATCATCATAACTCTGGTTGAGAGCGGATGATGATTCAATGAAAAGAATCAATTATGAGATGACATGTGATTGAGATTTTTTACTGTCTTTTCAAAGCTCGCTTTTGCATAATGCCTTTTAGAGAAAAGCAGGTGGATTGTGACCAATTAAGTAACATATTTTTGGTGTGCATTGATATGTGTAAAGTTGAGAATCAATTATTGGGAAGAATTAGAATACGTGTTAGCCCTTCATACACGGCTGTGAGGTAAGAGTTTCTAATCAGTTGTAAGGCGAAAGCTGAACTCACCTTGTACTGATGTGGAGGGCTTAAAATGTAAAATGAGCCGTGATATGAATACTTTACTAGATCCACCAACCAAATCAATACTAAACTATGATCATTATTAGCTCATAATTAAGTAATTGGTTCACGTATACAAATGACTCATTCGCAATTAACCCTGAAACTAGGTTGTGGTGAATCTCTTAAATGAATTATGAGTGAAATTGAGAGAAAAATGCAATTTTAATGTCAAATCCAAGGCTCTTCCATAGCCCATTAATCATTCATTCATATTTTCCATAATTTCTAATAGGCTCAGAAGTAGATTGCCTTAGACTTTTGGCAATTTTGTGAAAAAAATTTATGCTAATTTTTTATGGCGTAATCCCCATAATCAAAGGACAGCTTTCATACTTGTGATAAACGGTTTTCCTAATTCTACTTGTAATTTCACAAACATTGTACATGTTTTGATGAGTTTGGACGAGCTCTTTTGGTTTACATGATGATCCTTTTAATGATGCTAGTATAATAAGTAATGTTATAAGTGTTAAATTTTTAAAGAGTTACCCTCATCCATTTTCATTAAAGGCCATAGTGTAAAATTAATTCAAATTTTCAACTTTCGCAATCATGTTTTGACTAAAAGGATTCATAATAGGGGCATGCTAAATATTTTGACTAAGCGATTTCTCGGTGTCACTTAAATTCAGCTTAATTGGAGTTTGCGAATATTAACTTTTACTTTCTGCGAAAAACGATAAGCTTGTCCGAATTATTTAAGCAATTAGTTGATTTCACTTTTTCAAGCGTATTCGACACGCTTTAATGTGAGGGTTCAAAGTGGTCAGAGTAAACATTTGTAACGGTTTATATTTTATGTGAGCATTTTATTAGGTTTGCCCACACGGACATTTTCACGTCTTAAATTATTAAGATAAGCATCTTTTTAGTAGCTACCGCTGTGCAGAATTTTATTACAAGCTCGTTATAAATTATCACATTTCATCATATTAGAGAAAAGATTTTCATTAGGCTTTTCTTAGAAACTATAATAAAAATAAATGGAATCATAATAGAGATTATCGAGTTTGCCAAGTCAATCTATTTCAGGAAGAGTATAAAATAAATAGATAATTTTAAAGTAATAATATTTGGTTATTGGATAACTCTCCAATCATTTGATTAGGATGATAATGACAATAACATTTTGGATAAAGAATGCAAAAACGTGTCACGGCAAGGGCCACATCTAAGCAGTAGAGCCGTAGGGGGTGCACGTACTATTACCCAATACTTATTTTGGCAGTGAGAAAATTTAGGAAAAATGAAATTCTTGCCGAGACGTAAAGCGATGAACTTGTTAAATTGGTTTGACCACATGTGACCACATGTCATGGCTCTTGATGATCAATTGAACTGATGACTAAATGCAATAATCAATTTCACTTGCGGAGTCGCAAGACTTAGCAATTTCGATTAGTTAAATGCATGAGGTCACTCTTGTGCAAATTAGAGTTCCTAAACTGTTGCAAATTCTTTGAAAGTTAGTGAATATTTTACAGTTGTCGGCTGATTTTTGGTGTTGCGGTATAATTTGCAAATTTTAGCAATCACTAAACACAAACAGCATTCGTAATGATTTTGGAGTGAGCCAAATGAATTTGTGGTTGGTAGTGATCGCAACTGGTTTACTATCAGTTTGTCAATTTTTTAGGCGTGTGTTCTCGTCCTACCTTGCTCCCTAGCTTGTTGCGGATGGATATGTTGTATTCTTCCGTAATATCAGTGTCATTTCTACAAACATTTTTAAAATGCTCATTATCATGCATAGTATCACTCCCAGTTACGTGCTAATGGCATTGTTTGCATTTTACACTAAACAAATTGCACATTTAATCAGAAAATGGATTTAGTATTTTTATCCAACATTGAAATTAATACTTTATAAAAACCGAACATTTTTATACTGAGGGAAAAGGTGAAAATGGTAACATTTTAAACTTGTCAGCAACTGCAGTTATGTAAAAGATTTACAGTTTCAATGTCCTTTACCATTTAGTCAATGGATAAAGGTCACTGATTGAAATTAAGATTAGACTTAACCCTCCCATATTTTCAGGTAGAAAAGCTATAGATAACCATAAATCTTGTTGAAAATGTCACTGTACTAGTGTCATGAATTGTTCACACAAACAAAATCAAACCATTAGCGAAAACTTTACTATTTTTCATTATATAATTTTCTACATCGGAGTTCTGTACAGGTAACGCTTGAAAAGACTAAATTTGCCTTTGTAATCCGTTATTTACAAATAAATTATTTTAGCAAGTTGCTCTGGCGCTTTGTCAAAGTAAATACCTTGAAACATTTATGATCGCTAAAGACAAAAGGAGAAGCCGAGAGGATTAGTTGTCATTATGTTCGGAAAGTAATGCAATCGTCCTTCATTTAAACAGGGGGAGGATGGTAATGAGACTGTTTATCTCTTTTTGCACAATTCATCCTGAAAGCGGAAAGCGACACTTGTACTTACATGAGTGGCGGAATTCTTTCCCCATTTCATTAATGATAGTGTTGGAAGAACAGGGAATGGCGGTAGGCTTTATTAAAGGTTAGAAACGAAGTTTTCAGCCACCAAAACTCTGTCTCCGCGTTTATATAGCGTCGGAAAAAGGGTAATTGAAGGATGGAATAGTAAAGACAACGTGAAACATTATCTCTTTTACACATTCTGAAAAGATTTTTTGTCTTTTGACAGAGAAAAGCAAGAAATGTGCTAAACAATTTCTTAGAAAATATAAATATCTTTTTACAATCTGACAAATTACGAGCTGGGCACTTCCAGCAACTGGAATTAGTAGCTTGTGTGGTCTGTAAAATGATAGTTTTTATTTCTTTTGTTGAAAAATACACAACTTTTATGGGAACTCGTAAAAGTGAAATGGGATAAGGCTAATTGACATGTTCTTTTGTTTGCCCGAAGAGAATTATGTGTAAAAAGCAATGGGATTTGCAATGCGAACGATTACTTAGACAAGTTACATAAATAATTATCTGGTGCACTGGATTAAGCGCAGGTGCAGAATGCAAGTTGAATTGTAGATCAGGTTTATGTGGAGGGTGTGGTTTGTCCAATTTGTACGTGCAAATTTGCAAAATAAGTTATTAATTTTCATGAATAAAACAGGCAAAATCACTAATCTTGTCCGGGCTTCTGTGTGCAACTCGAATCAAAATTCATAACTAAATTAAAAAGATTTTTGTTGATAAATTAAACAGAAATTCGAGAGTTGTATATGTACCTTGACAGTAAACACCTTTTGTAATAAAGCTTTTTGATTGTTCACCTGTTAAATTTCTTGAAGCTATTGTGTCCTCTTAAATAATCAGCTACTTTCTCATTTCATCCCGTAACAAATATTTGCTTTTGAATTTTCCTCCCTCTTGACTATTTATAGAGAAGCAATTGCATTCACTCTAATTTTCACTCCACGCCTCTTCCGGGGACTCCTTTTATGTTGATGGTCGACAGACTTTCCTCAATAAGTCATGTCACACTTACTGACCATCATCAAAATGCTAAGTCGTCAGCACCACCCCATTAATTTCTCAAAGTGCAATTACTCCGCACGCATTGAACTATGCCAATTTTACCTTTTACATCTCTCATCAGAAAAGTGATTAATGAGTACGTTGAGCCAGTACAACTTTCCCACGTACGACAATTTTTTTCTTCATCTTTTAATCATTTCACTCCAAAAAGATAAGGAAAGAGGAAGCCACATGGCATACAAGCATTGTCTTAGTGCCTGCAGCTGTTGGATGTCCCGAGTTGATATCCCAAAATGGGAAGATGCGTGAAGACAGTACCCTTTAAGGGACAACAGTGTCCAATCCCATTGCGAAATATGTGTCTAGCAAGAATGTAATGAGTATGGCTATAATCACTCAAAACAATAAGGGAAGGGTGTGGCCTTTTTTGCTTAAAAAAATTTCATAACGAATTCCGAAACAGGCCAAGAGAAAAAGTTAATGTGCCTTAGAGCTTATGCGATCTACCATTTAAAAGTAATTTGTGCTGCGTACAAATATTTAATGACTCTATTCTCCTCCCCCGCGGTTATGATTTACTAGAATAAAAATTAAATGGAAGGAGGCAATTAAATATAAGAGCTACCGGCAAAGCCTAGAGAGAAATAATCACAAAACGAATTAACAATGTCACTTGCTAATTGCATACGGAGGTATTTTTAGAGATGATTAGTTATAAATAGTTTATATTTTAAACATTTTACTCCACAGCACCTAACCCATGGCGACGACATGGAAGGTAAGGAGGGCTGGGTTGTCGTCGAACAACTTCCGGATGACGCCGTCGTGAAAGAGACAAACGAACGGAAGGTCACAACGCATGATGAGGTAGAGGATATTTTGGAGACGGAGGAGGTGCAACATTTAGGAGATGTCAGTAACGAGGTAAGAGATGACAAATGGAAAAAAGACAAATATGCATATCCACATCCATATCCACACATTAATATCATTTAAATACGTTTAGCATTGACCTTCACCATCTCCACAGGGTAAAGTGTGGGTGAGGGAAGATGCTCTTGAGCAACAAAGCTCATGTCACTTCATCTATGTGCAATCATAAATGTCAGTGCTATAATAATAGCACGAGCTAAACAATAAATCCTTCACATTTGCATTTGCATGTGCTCACGTTACATTTTTTATTGGATTGAAGGTAACCAAAATGGGAGGCTCAATTTTAATTGACGTTTTGGAGATTAACGCACGTAAAAGGATTGCATGTTTTGGTATAATATAAATGGACAAATTATGATTGCATTTTATAATCTCTGTGTAAAAAAGTTTAACTGATTTGATGATAACCTCACATTCAAAAGTTTAAGCAGTTTCTTGAATCTCTCATCTCGCTTGCGCAACTAATTAGCGGAAATCTGAGAAGCTTTGAGCTTTTCTCAATAATCGAAAAAAGAGAGTTGTAAAAGTCTTGTTTTTATTTGTTCTCTCTGATACGCAGTTTTCTTTCACGCTCAATTAATAATGTACGTGAGCTTGGATCAAAAGGACTTGAGACCAATTCATATCACATATTATTTCTCTTTCTCACAAGTCACATATCAGAGAAATTAGTGAAACGAGATCATCTTTTTTTATTAGTCTACAAAATGGTAGCACGTGAGTCTAATTTGTCGACAAATGATAGTGAAAATATGTAAAATCATTTGGTTAAAAACTTTTCAAAGATCAAGTGGGATTACGTGAGTGAATTGTAAAAACGTCTGGCTCACTTTAAGCTGGTCAATATTCAGCTTTATAAAAAAATTTGCTGACGTTTCTTTTCAAATAACTAAATCAATGTTGAACCTCTGCTTTCAAAAATATTTGGAAGACACTGACCTAAAAATAAATCAGAGTACCTTTTAAAATCAATATCATTTTTTACATGCAAAACTTTACAATTTACAATGTCTTGTCAGTGACGCGAATACATTTTTTTTGCCCATCCATCCCCAATCAGAACCAATGATGCGAAAAGGTTAAATATAAACGAGACGTTTACATAAAAAGTTTGAAATGTTTGATGATAATTCACGTATTAGAAAACAGGTAAACATGAAAGCTGATAATAAAGTTGAAGAAAAATATCCAAACATTAAACGATCACTCCATTTCATTCTAATCGAAGTAGACAAATGAGGAAAAGGAGAGGAGAGAGAAATGCAGTTTTTATTTTTTCTTAAGTCTCATGAGAGATGATATAAACATGCAATTTTAATGCCATCATATCAAACAGTGGGGAGTCCTCTAATATTATTTTGCAATATAATTCTCCCTCTCTCTCTCCATCCATTTAAAACAATCTCTTATCTCCATCCACAAAACATGTCAAGCGGAGTTTTATACGCTTCAAGCAAAACTCACCAAGCTCCGTGTCCATTCCTATAAAAAAAGTGTAAGATTTAAATCTGAGTTTTATTACCGTTTAGTTTGGCCCAGAGTCATAAGTCTTTTTAAAAAAAGGTATTTCTCCCCCAAACTAGTATCCTGCCAAATCCTTAACCTGTTCAACTCCGTTTCTATTCTGAGAATAAAAAAAAGAGAGAATAATTCAAGTGTAAATTGGACACTCATTGTCAGCTCCAATCAAAGAATATGAAATTCAAGGTTACTCGTTTGGAACATGCTTTTCCAAATCTTTGTGGCTCTGAGAACAAGTGTCGTGCATGAAAAACTGACCAGACGTGTGTGATTATCCTCCTCGCGTGATTGCATTTGAACATGTTTTTTCAGAGGATTTTGAATGATTTTTTTCTCTTCATTTCCCTTTTCTTTTCAGATGGAATAAATCTTTGTGTATTTATTCAGATTAAGTTTTGTCATCCAATCTTTTACTGATTGGCGAAATTAACTTGTTTAAAAAACATCAGACATTTTTCCAGTCGTTATTTTCTGCTCTGTAAACTGTTGATCCTATATTAAATCTGACTTACAAAAATTACAGACATTTCTATTAAAGAAATAATAAACGTCGTTGTAATATTTCAACTGGAATATTTTTTTTGTCCCAAAATAAAATCAAGTTTAACTCAAGCCACCACGCTCACACCCTCTGCAAATCTAGAGAAGCAATCACGAATCGTTAAATTACGAGTCGTAATAAGCGTACCTCTCAAGCGTGACAATTCTTCATCCATGTACCCCTTTTGACAGGAACATAAATATGTTCACAACTTTTAAAAGCCAATATTATTCATAGATATTTGATATTAATATTGATTTTTTATGCAACAGAAATATCCTCATCGTGATTATTTTTTCTACTTTGTCATTATTGGATACAAAGGATGACTTCATAATTACTTTGGCTCGTCCTTGAATTCATAATTTGGTGGTGATTGGTAATAAACTTTGATATTTAACGAGAATTGTCATTAGAATTATTACAAATCTGACATTTATTTTTTTTAAAAATAATTTTAAGCCTAAAATTAAACTTGGGGCTGACTTCAATCGAGCTAGACTGAGACCTTCGTTTTCCCAAAATGTCATTTGATCTCCGCCCACTTGAGATGACCTACGGCGACAATAGATATGAGTGTCCTGCTTTCAATACGAATTGCAATAGCACAATATTATTTGTCAACAGAACAATAAAGGATTTAAGGAAGTTTGGAAAATATTGTGAGCGATTAAATTGTTATTGTGATATTAAGCTTATGTTGAGGAACTTTCATCAAGTATTCAAGAGATGAAAGGACCTTGTCTTTCACTTATAAAGTCATGTGTCAAATTTGACACATTCCTTAAAAAGCCATTTAACCTTAATCATCATTCAATGCTGACCGTTAAGAAAAGTGTTTAGTTAAAAGCGTTTTTTTATTCGCTTCTAGAAGAAGTGAAGAAGAGGGAAATGGAAAAGAATTTCCGTTCGTAGACGTACAGGATAAATGGAGCCAATCCCAAGCAAAGGGTATATAAAAGCCCCTAATGAATTAATTTATTGGCTTGTTTGTTATGACAAGAAAGGAGTCAAGTCAAGGTGAGACGGAAGGAGAGGGTGCTTGGATCACAGGATAAAACATTTTACTCTGATGTCTATCTTGATGTTTATCATTTTATCATTATGTTACGGGGATCTTTAAATTCCTAAATGGAATGGGATAACACCTTGAATAAAATGTAATCACATATGATTGATAATTCCCTAAATAATTGACCTTCAACCCTCCATGTGAAAGTGAGCCACACACAATGAATCAATTCAATCTGACAAAGTTAAGTTAGGACTTAAGGGACTTGGATTTATTAAAATAATTAATTCCTAATTGAAAAACTTTCATTTTCAATAATGGCAATTCTCAATGTTGAGCCACGCATAATATATTTTTGCATATGAAAATTGAGACGGGATGAAGTAACCTAGTAAGAATAATGAGGAGGCGATCCAATGATATAATGATGGGGCCATAAAACTAATTTTTTGAATGGGATGATACTACATCCATCTTACTATTCTATAATGGTTTGATAATGGTGAATAAATTGATGATGAGAATGTCTTTGAGCATTACGTGGAGGACAATGAGCCACCTTGTTTGTCTCTGAGATGATCACAAGTTAAGAGGGGAATGCGACACCCATAAAATTTATGGAGATGACAGTCAACTCTATAATAACGTGGGGGATATCGTGCTCCAACAAATTACAATGGAATTGTTAATTGTAATCTTTTCCCACGCACCAAACCCTCTCTTGATTGTGTGACGTGAGCAAAGAATTTCGTTGATTGGAGTGTAGCATAACAACCTACGTTGATTATGAGCAAGTGCCATTGTTTGATAAAATATTTTGGCATGTGTAATCACACATTAAAAAGGGGATTGAATGGATTGTATAATTTCTAAAATATTTAGCGGAACCCTACGATCGAATGGAATGTGTTGACAAGATTTAATTGTATTAATTTCAAGGAATATTTTTTTAAATACTCATTCTCTTCTCAATTGTTCATTCCTCATTCTGTCTTGAAAGAAACGTCTGGAATAATGAGAGGCAGGGCATACAAGAATGATTTAATGCTTTCCTGCCACCAGCAATTTGTTCTGTTTCACAAGTTTGCAAAAAAGGCAAAGTTATGCAAAAAAAGCCTAGTCAGTGAAAATGAGTGTTTCACTGGTCAAGATGGGCTTTCCACCCGCAGCATACAAAAGACCAGCATCTTTACAAGGAGAAATTAACTTTGTCAGTTTTCAGTGTTGTAATTTGGCTGTGGGAGAGACCATCATGAGTCTGATTATGTTCTTCCATTTAGAAAATGGACACATACCTCCCGCCCTGTTCTTGTAGGAAGGGATTATTACCAAAATATTTTATACAAGGCAATAATAATATATAACGAAAATGTCCGAAACAAATGCTGATAAAATGAGAGAGAATATTCCTTTAATAAAAGAGTTACTATAGTACAGTCCGGGATTGTCAAAGGGAGAAATTATGTGCCTATTTAAAAGCGGAGTTTGAGATTGGAAGGCGGACGAACCACCGTCATCCGATTAAGATAGTGTTGACCACTCAACAAGGTTCGTAAGGTTAAACGAAAATTTCTGCAAAAAAAAACAAGAAAGATTAATCCTCTCCCTGTTTCGATTTCTTTTGGCCACTCTTGTATCATGCTTAACACAATAACTAGTTTGCAAACACCCTCACCAGTTTCTACCTACATGGGAGTGAGGATGGTTGCGGTTTTTGGAGACGAATCATAATTTATTCATAAATTTAGAAAAGCAAATTTTTTTCTGTTAAAATGTGGTTGACTCATGTACACGATGAGTAGTGCGTGGATTGTTGGGAGTGAGTTTGCAATTCGGTTGTTTTTTGTGTGAAAAATGAACCAATTGTAATTGGATATTTAATGTGTGGATACAAATAGTTTGGAAAATATTATGGAATGTTTTAGTGACTAATTTTTGTGTGAAATAATAGGGAATTCTGAAAGCGATTAGAGAAGGAGCCAAAGTGCGAAAAACATTGTCCAGTCCAACGGACCGGAAAGACTTGGAATTGTATTCTGGGAAGGATTCTGGCCAAAAACGCGTCCTTCAACAGAGCCGGAGACATGACCGTACAACAGACATTGAGGATACAAAGGAGGTAAGATATTACAAATTATAGCCCATTTTACATTCGCACACACGCTTTTTCATAAGTCACGTAAAGCAATTACGAGATTCTTCTTAATTATGATAATTGTAAGCTAGAAGGCAACTCGAACTCATTTTCAATTACTTCGCTACATTAATCATTGTAGCCTTGACTTTCTGTTATAATTTCGAGAAATTAGGAAAGGGAGAGGAAGAGCCTCCAGCGAGGTCGAAATTATATGTTTAAGAAAGATTATTTTGCGCATGTAATTGCATTTCTCTCTGATGAAAATTTATTCAACAAAATCACTTTTTTCTTTTATCCATCCAGGTAAGCAAAGTAAAGGAGGATGGGAATGTAGTGACGGAAATCACTCGACGACATGAGCACGAAGTATTCCACAACGAAGACATTCCCGACTCAGACTCGGATGAATTTGAGCACATCGAGAATCGCGAAGGAGCCCATGACTATAGTCACGGGAAGAGTGAGAAATTTATCGAGTACGTGGCCATCCCCAAGGGAGCAAGTCCAGCGCATGGTGTAAAGGTATTTAAAAAAATTATACAATTAAATTCTTTTTTCTTTCACTATCGACTTCTTCCTCGCACTCTGTATCTTTATAAGCTTGTGTTTATCATAAGGTATAGGCTAACGACTGGAATAAGTGTAGAGTGGGCAGTAGTGGAAGTAGCAATTGCATGAAAACAATTTGGGATGTTGTGGTGAATTAGGTGGTGATGTGTACAGGGGTGCGCTACTGGTTTCTGGGAGTTGTAAATATTTTTCCAAATATTTTTGCATAAATAAAGAGCATGGCACGTAGAAAAGGACACGGGTTGGTTTTGTAAATAGGAGGGTAGTCGCATGAAACTCACTGAATTCGACCTTGATTCTTCTGTTCTTTGCACAACTTCCTTTCTCTTTTTTTTGCGCTTTGTCTTTCTCTTCAAAGAATATCACTGTCCCTAAATAATTAGAGCAACAAGAACTGACTGTCCCTTCCTTTAGATTGGTGAAGGCGGTCATTTCATCTCGGAGAATATCAGTACACACCGTGAAGGTGATGAAGACCTATGGGACTCAGTATCGGAACGGATCAGACGTATTCCTAAGACAGACTTATTAGTTAATCAAAATACAGCCCCAAATGCTCAACCCAGCAGGCAAGATGCACTCACTAATCGCCCCCTAGACCTCAACCAGGAGGAGTACACGAGGAAAAACGAGACGAACCGTTGGCTCAATAGTCATTTTGGTAGTTCTAGTAGTTCACTTAATTCAGAAGCTTCACCCAGATCCCCATTACATTCTACCCCGACTGGGATCCATGTTACTATGACCTCTCGTGGATCTCCCCTCCACTCCCCTCCACCACAAGGGGGTGTTCAACATAGAAGTAGCCCTAAAATCCTCAGCTCCGGGAAACCCCGACAGAAAGAACCGGTGGGGAAGAGAATCAGCTTTGGAGATTCTCCAGCCAGACAAAATCATAGTCAGAATAGTGTCCACTTTGTAAGTTTCTACAAAATTTTTAATTGCCCCTTAAAATATTTCAGCATTTCATACAAAGTATAATACATTTCTTAAGAATAATTGAGCCAATTCTCTATTCTCTCTACTTATCCCATCCAACTATTTTAAATTCATTCATTTCAAGACTCAAATTGCGCTGCACTTTGCCAAGGTCAGAATGACGTCTTAAAAAGCATACTCTATAAAAGGAAGTTGGGCTGGACAGGGGTATCGAAAGTCGGCGAGTTGCAAATTGACTACTGATAAACTTGATCAATACATTATCCCACACCACCACCATCTTTTAAACATCATCCCAGTAAAAGTTTTTAAGAAATCCTCCGTATTTTTCCCCCTCAACCAGTTCATAACTTAAACTCGGTAATCTAATAACATTTAAGGTAGACATAGTTGCAGGTAATAATCATCACCATAAACTTCAAGCCATGGCATTATTCTCATCTCATACCTCAACATTTTTTACACTGTCTTGTTTCTGTCCGCGTGGGCGAAAACAATTCACGTTGATTCATTTCCATTTTTAAAAAAGCATAGCAATTTTTTTCTTCGCTGAAACACTGAAAGAAGAAGGATATCGCTTAGTACTTTGTTGCTGGGCTTGAAGCGGTTACTTTTTTCCATTTTTGTAATGGACTCTTTTTTTTATAAAAGTATTTTGCTGTTTGATGACTAAGTAATTTGTAATGTTGGTCAGTTTGTCGCACTCGATGTGTTATAAAAGTAATTGGCAATAGAATTCGAAAGAGGAAGAATTGAGGAAGTAATTATTTAGAATTTAATGTACTCGCCATTAAAAAATGTCAACAAGTCCAAATCGGGAGTGTGTACTAGAAACTGATATAGCTAAACATTTACATGCAGAAACGAGTTGAGGTTACGTTGGCGAAACAAAGTTATGAAATCATCAGTCTAATTTGAGCCTCTTGTCATTGTTTTGAAAAAGGATCTTCGCGATCAGCATCACCAGGAGGATGTGATTCGTTCGCTGAACTCGCAACTAGGACGAGTCTCCGTGACCAAATCGGGGAGTTTGTGGGATGAAGAGCCCACACCAACACCGCCTCCGCGATCCCGCCGAAGAGCCAACTCGCCAGAGTACACCAGATCATATGCGGACAATCATAGTCGTCATGTCAGTAGGACCGGCAGCACGATGAATAACCACTTTTCATCTCGCCACTATAACGGCTCACCTTCATACCTGCAGGTAACTAAAAATAAATTATATGAAATCTCTCTCGGGAAATCTTTATACTCCTTTTAATAGCAACTTTCAACTTAAGACTAGATATTAATGGGTTGTTACAAATTTAATATTAGATTTTGATAGTGATATTGTGACTGTGCGAGTTCTAAAATCAAATATTTTATTGCAGAAGAGTGGAGACGTGGGCGAAAGGAAAGCTTATGAGAGACGTGAGCAAAGTTTCGGTTATAATGGCCCTACCACTGGAGGTCTTACTAGGGACCACGTTGAGAATGGGAACTTTGGTGGGTCCGGGTACGTGACAAAACATTCCAACCAGTATAAAATGAACGAGAACACAAATCCCGGACAGAATTCTTATTACGAAAATGGAGAAGCTGATGTGACCGAGCGGAAAACTGTGGAAAGGAGGGAGCGAGTTTTCTCCTATGATGGAGCATCGCAAAAGCAATTCCATCCAAAGTACATAGTGGGGACTCCATCATCAACAATGAATCGCTTGAAAGGGATCGAGCATACTGGCGCAGTGATAGAGAACCATACAGACAACAGGTCGCAAACTTTGCCAAGGAGACGCTTCTACTTTGGGGATGACGAAGGCTCATTACTCGGCAAAGATAAAAGGACTCCCGGGAAATCACTAAGGTTCGGCTCAGACGACATTGACGTCTCAATCTCCAACAGTTATCAGAATGCTAATGAGATGAACAGGAAATCGAACAGTCTAAGTCGAAGCATGAGCTTTACTCCGAGATCTGTGGGGAGAGACAGACCCGCTTATAATCCACCGAGGTTGTCACACGAAACGAAATACTCGCCAACATATAAATCCAACCCGCAACTCCTCGACGCTCCAGACCTTCTTACCCCAAAGTTGATTCAGAACATGAGCCGAAGCTCTCGGGATGTGAGTAACATGTCATACAACGACCACTACAACTACTCCAATCGACAGACAAATCACTACGAGCAGAATCATGTCGCTCCAAAACCCAAGCGGAGCTTGTTTGAAAACCTTAAAAAAAACTCGGTCGAATTATTTGAGTCAATGAGGGGCTCCAAAGGGAGTTCTCCTTCGAGATCAATGACCCCAACTAACAATGCCTACAATTCATTGCGGAACGATAGGGCCGTAATTTCCACAAGAGCTTCACTTCAATCCCCAAGACATTTCGGGGGAGCCAATTCCCCCCTCTCTGACGACTACAATGAGACCTACAGGATGAGCTCTAGTACTCCGGATCAGGACGAGACAAAGCCAAAAATTAAAACAGACACAACCTCAAAGTTTTCAAAAAGGACACTTCGATCAGACGACGGCAGACCTATTGGAAACGTAGAGAGTTCAGAGACAACAACGAGGACTACGAGCAGATATAAGGAACAGGAAATTATGTACCCAAACGGTAGAGGCATCCACTCCCCAATTGGCTACCATCTTGATATGAACCCTCAACAATTATCTTCTGGAACTGTTGTCATCCCCGTACGCGACACTAATAATAATAAGAACAATCACTACTCAAAGTAAACAAGTACCTTAATAATGTTTAATACTAGGAGTAGCAATGTACACATGTAAAACTGTAATTTTTACTCAAAGCTTTGTACATACATAATTCATTAATATTTTCACTAATTCTTCGTATTCCCTAAGAGAAAAAATGTTAAGGATTAAGCTGCTGATGATTCTTTCTCCAGTAATAAAAAATAGTGCACTTATTCAGTAACAAAACGTACCTTACTAACCTTTCTATATGTACAAGAATTAAAAATTAAAAAGGTATTTTGTTTTGATCATCCAGAAAATGCAATATCTAATCATTTACCTCCGCTCACATTCCTACTTACGCTGCAAATGCAAATACTTTATAAAGTCTTTAATTTTAGGGAAAATGTTTAGTTATAAAAAAAATAATAAATGTAAAACTAAAAACCTTTCTGTGTGTAAACTTGTTATAAATATTCCCAAGTACCCAACATGGAAAGTCATGCTAACTTTTAGGTAGAGATTGAAAGTCTAATATGATAAGTTACTTTAAATATTACCTAAATATTAATGAAATAATACGAGTAATACGATGCATAAGCATTAACTGCGGCTCAACTTTTAAAAAAATGTGGAATGTTAGGATTGGAACGAGTTGAGCCATGTTTTTAAGGCTTTCTTCATGTTTTATGAGATGATGTTGTAAGGGCCCTTGTATGTAATGCTATACGATTAATAAGACAAAGGAATAAAGTCCTGAAAAAATATTTTGGGTTGTTGTATACTTTTTTCATAGGTCATTCCGAACAAAAACGCACAAAGCAAAATGCTTTCATTCCACTTCCGTCGAAACGGGCACAAGTACTCACTTTAACTCTGAGAGTTTATGAAGCAAAGGAATGTTAAATTTTAAAAGTTCGTTAATATCAGAAGTGAAAATTATCAAAAGTATTTGAACGAAAGCTCGAGATAAATTTTTTAAAGTTAATTAACCGATTTGAAAAAGAGAATTTCCAGTTTTTAAAGACGCCGTTCTAATTTTGGAATTAAAAATTGCATAATCTGGGTTGTTTGAATTCGTAAGTTTTTTGAAGTTCAAAATTAGTATTTTTTAAAATTAATTGCGACTCAAGTTATAAAATTTGTTGGCTTTTTAATAGTAAGAAGGTGAGGGTATAAAACATGGAAAGATTTAAGGTGAAGGTTGAAGAATGCCGTGAAGACTTGGGGAACGATGCAAATGGGAATGAATCCGCACATTCTTCTACGCACGCTGAAGAGCTTTGCCGAATATCTGGAGAAAATCTGAAGACTCCGAACTTGTCTCCGCCTCTTATTCCAATACAAGGGATTAAAAATGATGCTCAAGCGATGGTGCGCATTGATTTACAGGTAAGTTTTTAAACCGTAACACGTATCTTCCTCTCATATTTTAATCCTATAACTAACCTTTAGATTTACATAAATAAAATAATGTACATGTTTGAATATATAGAGCGTGGAGGTGCCGCGTCCTAGCCAACAAACAGAAAAGCTAAGGCAAGGTAAGCGTCGACGGGATCCTCCATCTTCAAAATCATCTGAATCAGGAAATTATGAAGGTCCTATGAAAAAGAAATCACTAAGAGGAGAAATGAAACAGTGGAAGTCAATTGCTGACCAAGCAAAACCTCCAATACAGTGGAAACAAGAAGCGGCGAAGCGAAATGTTACTGGAGGAGAGCCCTTAAATAATGGTACTTTGTGTGCAGAACCAGTCAAGCCTGGAGTGTTGAATGTAGCCCCAGCCAGCATCCCTGGAACTCGCAGAGTTGTCAATGCTAAAAGAAGACCATCCCCTCGACCTCAACCACCCAGAAAGCCAGTAGTACCCGGTGCATTTGAAAAAATCAGTCTTTACTTAGCAAGGGCTGGAGAGAAACGCAGGGGCTGCAACTATGCAAAATTGCTGAATCTGGAAGCAAAAAATCATTTAAGAGTGCGAACTCCAACTGGGTGCATATCCAAATCCAATGCCACTTCCACAAATACGATTGATAAGGCAAAGCCTGCTGAATCTGAAGCGGAGGGAGCGCAAGGATCCATTCCAATCGAATCCGTTTCCAGCGCCATAGATGCATCGCCAGTTGTACAGGTCAAGCTCGAGACCCTAGACAACCCGGAATGGACTGATAGCTACGAAGAAGTTTAAAAAAAAACTCTTAAGAATTCTCCAAAATGAAATACCCAATTGAAAATTAATTTGTTAATAGTTTAAAGTAATATTGATTTTTAAAAATACTTCTACATTTGTGTAGAAATTTATGAATTTCTCATGTGATACATATGCTTTTACTACCTTTTCTAGTCGATTAAGAATGATCTTATGCAAAAATCCTCATAGAAGTTACATTTAGTTTTAAAAATTGTTGTAAATGTATTGGAAACTAAAAGCCTTTATTATATGTATGTAAATTATGTAAACTGTTCGAAAGTTGAAATTAATGAATTGTCAAATGAATTTGAATAAAGCATTTTATAATATATTCTTCTCGAGACTTGTCAAAATAATTGTTATGAATTTAAACAAATAAAATTCATGCATATATTTTCCATTTGTGTTATCAATTAAAAGGAGCTTTCATGTTGTATCCAAATCATTAAAACACAGATGGCTCTCAGAGTTTGATTAGCTGAACAACACTACTTGTAAAGATTATTTTCATAAGATCTACTTTAATCATAAGAGATGTCACATTGCCTCGCTCAACCATCATTTCTTTTTCATATGGTCAATTACTCAGATTGAATTCGTCCTTGAAATCTTTTTTCCACCTCACTCCCTCTCTCCATCCAGGCTTCTGAGCAATTCATTAAGAGCGTCATTACCTCCCACGTTTGTGTGGATCTAGCAGGTCATGGAAACTCGTTGAACACCTGCCTCTTCACTTCAAGATGAGAATGACATTTTATCATAATTCCACAACGATTTAAAATGCAATATCTCCTCTCAGATCCCAAAAACAGTTCCCTTCATTTGCATCCAAGTTGTCCTCTCCTCCACCGCATTTAAGTAAGTCAATGTCAACTGACCAGGTGTGCAGATTGCACTCTCTTCCCCTACAATAATAAACATATCAGGTAACACATTCCTTTATCATCAACATCAATTTATGCATGATTCGCCAAAAGAAAAACCTTTCAGTTCATTCCTCACAGAAACCTTTACAAAAGGCGAGAGATGAGTCTCGATGAAATAACGAAATCATCGCCAGATATTTAAACCCTTTTATTATGCCCTATCATATTTTCTCAATATTGGCACAGCCTCTCTCATATTCTCTCGAAATGAGAGTAAAAACTAAATATTTCTATAGTTTTTCTTAACTACTCCCCTCGCAATCATCCATATCGGATCAGACTGTAGAAACTCACTAAAAGAAGAAGGTACTAATGATCATTTCGAAATGATCAGGTATAAAAAAAATGATTTCGAGCTAGCTCGAAATAGGTAATAGAACGAAGCGAAAGGACGCCTACACCATTGAAAAAATATAAAAGGAGAAAGCCCCTCGAACGAGCGTTGAGTAATAACAGGTACAACTACCGTATAAGGTAAAAGGGTAGGTTTGCATGATGCTTGCATGATAATAGTGTTTACCTGTTCACTCTCTACTTTTGGCTTTGACTTGTTTTTCCTTCTCAAGACTCGACTCATATTCTCAGCAGAGAGTTGATATCCAAAGAGAATTTTTATGTTTGCTTCTAGCAAGCAAAAGCCCTTCTCTAATCACTGGACTCTGGCTAGAAGGTGAGACGAGGCGTTTTTCTTGGAGAGATGATGGTGATGTGATGCAAGTTGGAATTCGCTAAACAAAATATTCATTGACGATGATGAGAAGAACGTTCTTTAATATGAAAGTATGAAATATGAAACCACTTATAAGTCGGGCTATTTTCTCAAATCTTTAAGATAATTATAGAAATCAAGCAAAATAGTTCGATGATATTTTCAAGGAAAAAGTGGGGAAATTAGAGCGCTTCATTAGCACCAGTAATTTAAGAATTTTAGGTAAAACTTGATTGATTGAAAGTGACGCAGTGTCGACACTGCTTAGTTATATTGACCACCAACATATCATAATCATTACCTTGAGCTGGACTACTACTGGCCAGGAGTTAAAAAGGAATTTAGCCCACTCCCAAAGTTGATGAGACAGACGTACTTTATGACACTATCTTGAAGCTCAGACCCGTCGTATTTCCATACTTTTCCCCTCTCGTATGGAAATTTCTCAACAAGTCTAGCACATTTTTTATACGAAATATTCCAACAAAAAAAGATACATTTCCTTTACGTCTCTCTAACAAGGTATGAAAAGTTATGCAAGTGATGCCATGCGGTAAAGAGGCTTAAGGCAAAATGGGATAGACAGACTGCTCAAGTTTCTCAGCGTCTCTTAACTGCTAAGCACATCATTTATTAGTAACGTCTGCAACGTAAGGATTGTGATGGGAGCTCTGAAAACTGCCTTACAAGACCGGGTAAGATTCTCCAGAATCGGTTTCCATCTCTTACCTTTTAACGACCATTTTATGTGAGGAAATGGGTTGTGCTCGAAGTGAAATTGAGGTTTTGCAAAGTATTGACTGTTTATCTTTGAGATGGGAAACACCCTTTTTTCCTGTCGCATCACATTCGTCATAGATTATAGTGTTTGAGATGTGAAAAGAGTTTTATTTCTATGCAAATTTTTTCTCACAGTTAATCAGTGAATTTGACATGTGAATCATTTGCAATTTCAAAATATTTTATAGCTGAAAAGCTTTGAATAATAATTACTCTGTTCCTGCCTCCTTTTCAAGTCCTTTATAAAATCAGACTTTTTGGACTTGCTCCCTCCTCATCACCGGAGTTCTCTTGTCTTAACGTTCTTTTCAACCAATCACCTACTAAAATATTGAGGGTAAGTAGTTTCCTCTTTGTTCGCCCAATTCATTTTCTAAATCTGATAATAAAAACTTAGCCTAGTAGCGTACAGCACCCTTCATTCTCCTCCTCATTTGGGCACAATAATTATCTGTTTTGGTAAAACACTATCTTTTAATATCCTCTCGCCAACGTTCAAACAAACTCGAGATGTTGCATAAGACTGAACAAATATCGATACAATCACTGTTGATTCTTGCGAGGGTGACAATACTCAAATCTATGAGGGTCATCGCCATCAACTTCGTCTTTATTAATATTTTCCATCGTTTTATCGACCACTATTATGTCAAATGATTGAAGGGTTTCAGCTCCTACTTAATAAAGCATCAGTTAATTGCGCTAGTATAATGGGCTATTATCAAGCCTAATTGTTAATTAGCTTTGAAAGGTTTAGTGTGAGCGAAACATCTACATTTCTTCAACTCTCTGAACTTTAGAGGACGACCTTCTATAAAGCCTTTAGATATCCATATTTCTTACACGGTCGTAAATAATTCCTTGTCTTCAGTGTCAACACTGTTGGGGCTGAGACAATAAAATATTTGCAGATCACTTACTCATGTCACAGACAAATTGATATTCAGTAATAGAGGAAAGAGTCGTGTTGAATCGATAAGCTGTTAATATTTGAATAATTTACTGATATTTATTCAACATTCTCATTTCAATAATGACCTGTTTGAATGTTCACTTTAGGAAATAAATATTTCATATTTTAACACCTACGCTAACGGTTTTCTGGGTTAAAATATATACAAAAGGTGAATTGAAATTCAAAAAGAGATTGACATGGGTCAATTTTTCAAGCGATTATTGGAGAATAGCAATAATGATTAGGTTTTTTAGCTTGTAATTTTTGTGACCTGCATCCTCCCACATGGTCACTCGCATTGATTACGGTTGAGAAATTTATGGAGCAAGAAGGAAAATCTGTCAGTCAAAGTGTCCAAATTTTTGCCGACTAAAAGACGAACTGAGTTTGTGAAATGCATAAAAAAGATATGATTTTGCAAAGTTTGGTGCGGGGGCTGATATGCTCATTTCTTGACTAGGCTTTTCAAGCGGAAATTGTGATCTTATGAACATCTCTCCTCACTTAATTTGCAGAGGACAAACGATATTCTTCTTTGGTCTGCAAAGGCAATAACGTTTTACATCTATTAATGAACTTGAGGTGTGGGCGGGTTGAACAGTTTGAAATATGTTTTATTAAGCCTATTAACGCTCCTTTAGTGAGGATTCCTGCTGTACAATTGTTGAACAGGGTGATTCTCAAGAAGTCAAATGAGCTGAGGATGTATAGAAATGTCTAATTGATTTTGACTAATCCACTTTAGCCAAATTTCTAGTCCATCAACTCTTTTTTCAAATGGTGATGGCCTAAAGTTAGAAGTTTTTCATCTTATGGTTAATGTCATTCAAGTTCATAATGAGGGTGGCTATCGTGATCAAAATGCTTCATCCCTTTCTGTAGAAATGAAAGGTGAAACAACTGGTTGTACAGTGTTATGCAGTTTAAAACGTTATTTAGTTCATCCTAGAAACGTGCCTCAGTCTCTGCCCACGCAGTTGAAAAAGAGGTGTTGAGTAAAGCTCGTAAAAAATACTTTACTCTTACGTGTTTCAAAATCTGCCTCTCACTTCTTCCCCAAATACTCAGTTTAATTGTGCTTTTTGTGTGGACAGTGAAAGAGATAAACATTAGATTAATCACGATTACCCTTCATTAGTTAAAGAGAGGAGATTCTCTAACCTGAAATTCTACTAAAGCTAAAATGAAAAGGGAGCAAAAGCAAAAACTTAAATAATATTTTAGTACGTAATTCATTAACTACCTTTTTTATGCTGATCCAAGCATAAGAAAAAATACTAATTTATTAATGATGAAAGTGTTTAAGATTTGTGTAATTAATAGAGAAGAGAAACTTTTGTTTTTGTTTTTGCCGTTTATAAAAAAAACAAGCTATTACTCAAAAACATAAAGATTCACTTGCTACAAAATTATAACATAAGAGTAGTATCAAGCTATAAAAAATAATTATGAATATTACATTTTTTTCAAACAAGAATTATGCCCTAGATAAATAATTTTAGAATTTCTAAAGATTTCTTAAAACTTTATAGGTAAAAAAATATGACGTAGTGTCACAAATTTTTGGCCAAGTCTTCTCAACTCTTTGCCAATGGCTCTCTCGAGGGAAATTGCGGAAACCAGGTATGCTATTGTGTTGAACATTTAGTTTTTGTAAAACTAATCCAGTCTAATATAAAAGGGTATACGGTATAAAATAATCTACTCACAATTATTTTAGCTAATAATGCGAGACTATACAATTACTCTCATTGCGCATAATTAGTAGGTGTGAGTAAATCCATTTCCTATTTCCCTTCGCATCCCTACTAGTAAACACTTGTTTAAATATTCAAAGTTGATTAGAAGACGGTTGTCAAAGCTTGTAAGAGCTTAGTAGAAAAATGTTCCTCTATGAAATGCCAAGATTAGTTGCAAAATTGTTATGAGGTCAGTATTATTTTACTAAATTTCCGCAACCGCTTTCTCCATATACGGTCAGAGACGTAAGACTTTTAATCTCAACTCTTAATTAATTTAATCCACAAGTATAAATAGAGTGATGGGGTAATAGAAGTAGGAAGGTTGTTTATACACACCTCATAAATTAATGGTTAATGATTACCTCCCCAACCATACTATTAAAATTGAAGTGAGCCTTTAAGCTGTCTTTGAAATGGCTCATTTAAGTTTTAAAGCTTGGACTTGGCTAATTTTAGTGTGCCAAGTCAACTATTAATTTCTTTTATCAAGATTTTTATTCATTCAATTAAATTTTGGCTACTTGATAGTCAAATGGTTATAGTCTTTTCATACATTTTTTTTTATTTCCTCGTTAAAAAATTGCTTTATTCTCTGAGGCTCTTATTGCGGGGAAAGCGAGACATGTTTTAGGGCTTAATTAGTTAACTGCAAACTAGTGTTTATTTTAATAAATCCTCCTCAATTCATTCAATATGCAATTGGCTCTCTAAAATTTCAGAATTTAATTTGTTCTTTAGCGAAAGAATTGAGATCTTCCATTTCGAAAAATCGAAATTCCAAACTCCTCATAAATTACTTTAATTGAGTAATAAAAAGTTTAATTAAATAACTCTTCTCATTATAATATTTGGAGCATTTTAGAAAAAGAGTTTTTACTGAATGTGATCTACCATAATACTTGTTTCTCGGTTAGTTTGGTTATTAGGACTTAATCTTCAACCCTGATCCCGGATCATACTTAATTCTCATGTCTGAGCTTCATCTTACTATTTCAACTGATTAGACGTCTGACTCATCCTTTCAAAGAAAAAATCTTTTCACGAGTAAAGTTTTCGAGTGCAACCATGCAATCAATTATATACGTTCCATTACTAAAAATTAAATGTTAAAGGGTGCAAAAATGCAATCAGCTTTGGCTCAGTACGTCCACCACGGGTGTAATTTAAAGGCAGTTTAGAAAAATTAGTTTACACCCGTATGCGATCGTGATTCCTCATTTCTCCCGTAGACTCCCTACATATCTATTTTGGTGGAACGGAGCCTAATATTTTAATCACAATTAATTTCAAACCAGAGAGTATTATCATAAAAGTTGAATAAATAGTGTACTGCTGGGTTTTATGCTCTTGCTCATGCCACTATAGCCATTTTTAACGACAAACTTTTATGGGGGTGGAGATGAAATGATTCTACTCATTGCTAACCTACTGTAAAATTATTGCACGTAATCACCTATATCTCACCCTTAATTGTTAACTTGTGAAAGAATTTACATAGAGAATAGTGAGTTGAATTGATGCGTAGACGTATAAATAAAATCCGTTATCATCCAAACATCACTTTTATTACTATCTAGTTGAGAGATGTATAAATGCGATTGTCTATCTTTAGATCTGTTTTCAATTTTGTGAGTGGGAATAAAAAGCTATAAAAAATAGCATTAAATACAGTAGTGGGACAAAGTTATGTCAGCACATGAACCCTGCTTCTCTGTCACAGTCAAAACAGCTTTGTTAAAAGTAATTTTCGACTATAACAATGCCCCTGATTATTGTAATGAGAGTGTCTGAACCCAGCAGTGTAGAATGGGGGTTGGGATGTATGTAGCTACGCTTATTAAAAAAAGACCACCCGATTCACACTTCGTATTGTTTGCGTATGCCCAGAGAAATAATCCAATTCACCTTTTTACAGTTACCAATTGGCAACTGGAGTGAGAGGATAGTTTTTTTTTTGAAATAATAAGTGTGCTTGGGTGGCATTTCTGAAAATTTCAAACTAGTCTGACTTCCTCGTAAATGTTATTAGTAGGAATTAAGTAGTAAAACAATTTGTCAGTTTATAATTATTATTTAAGGTGAAAACTTTTCCGTATAATCCAACGCTTCCTGTACCAAACTCTTGGACAGAGAAAGTGTAGGTGGGGGAAGGAGGTAATTTTCTATTCGAGAGAAAACACAATTACCTCGAAAATTTAAGTCCATCCCTAAGGCAATTGNTATTCGAGAGAAAACACAATTACCTCGAAAATTTAAGTCCATCCCTAAGGCAATTGTAGAATTACAAATTGTTTTCGAGTGCGCATAAGTTCTTGGAAGAAAATAAGAAATTATATACCCCTGTCCGTTCTCCTTTTTTACAAATCACATCTCAAGAAAGAAAAACGTATGAAATAGTTATTACTAAATTCTCGCGATTAGATAAGGATTGAACAAAGGAGTCGCAAACTCTGATTTGATCAAGTGCAAGTTAGCCAAGCGTTGTTGGGCTTGGTGCGGCTCCTTTCGAAAAGTCTATCTCGTATCTCTAATTGCAATAAGAAGTGATTCAAGTGCTCCCATATAACTTCTCATTAGATATAGATATGCAACTGAATCACTCCATTTTCTTATGGATGAGTGAACAACCGAGTGTGTGGTATCCTTAAAGATTTTTTGGCACTGAGAGAGAGAGCTTAAATATATTGAACAATTTTGAAATTTTTCTCACTATTAGAATTTTAGTCGAGATTAGAAAAACGTGTAGAGGGCTAGCCAAAGTTGGATAATATCAGAGTAATAATAATAATATTGACCAAAATATTTTAAAGAAGGTACCCTTTTTCATCTAATGCAATACGTGTAGAAAAAATACGTGCGCACTTAATCGCCTGCATTTCCTATAAGCCCCGATATTGCAGTGATTAGTTTAACCAAAAACATAAACTGATTAACCCCATATCAATTTTTAGGCAATGGTAAAAAAATACCATATCTCGTAATATATCATAGTATCGTGCTTTTAAGGCTTTCTCATTTTTCCTCTCTAGAATCAGATATATTTTAAGCGTTAGTTTTGCTCAATTACCTAAATTATATCATAGATTTACTTTGGTAATTATTATAATGGTTTGAGAACGGTGTGTATGCTGCATATACAAGAAAGAGCTCGCGTTTGCGTCTTGTGCAAACTCGCAACATTTTTTACTCGCTGGCCAGTCTCGTTGTAAATTTTGATCAAGGTAGAGGTATAGAGAACGGTTGCTGCAAGGCTTATACTAGAACTGACTGATGATGTAGTGGCTATTTAAGAGGCTAAAATAGACTGAAAGGAACTCTGCTTTTAAAAAAAATTCCAGTGATAACAGTTAAAATTATAGTTGGGTTGTGTTATAGTAAAATGGAATGATTTTTAGTGAGAAAGAGTTTCTAGCTATTTTGTGCTCTTTTATAGGCGATGAATGAGTGAAAAAGGTTAGCCTAAAAATGGAGTCGACAAGTTTGGTGGCGATTCCAGGCTCGAGATTGCCCGAAATGCTGGGCAATTTCCATTTAGACAATCATCACGTTGAAGAATGGTCAGATCCTTCGGAACCGGGTGCAAAGCATCATGCCCGGAAGGAGGTGGGGAAATGGGTTAATCACGAGAGGAAAGCGGATATTCACTATCAAAAGGTA
>JAHZMU010001854.1:0-13837 GCA_027743725.1 Rambutsinella grinnellia
CCTGTGTGAATATACCTGCTCGTGTACTAATAAGATAGATAAAAGTTGTAATAATAAACCAGATACTCCCACCGGTCCTTACCTTGCAGTCCCGTCTGAATTTTAACATACCAATTTTAACCTTGATATTTTTGCGTACTATTTTAAAACATGTATTAACACTTTGTATGAATGAAACTTTTAATGATTACCTGCGCCTTATGAAACCAATAATCTGTATGAATACCCTGTATGAACGCTAACCGAATGATTTCTCGAGAATTAACTACTTTAAACTGTTAGGAATACCCAATGTGAAAGATACTTCTAAAGATTACTTTTATAGAAAAATACACTGTATGAGCGTTTTATGTATAATTAACATGAATGATATCCGAATGATTATATGCTTGTCATATTATGTAGATTGTGTATGGGCTGCGGCCATTTCAAGCACAATAAATCGAGTACTTAATTGTACTCATCTATCTATCTATCTATCTATCACTCCACCACACTTTCTCCGTTTTCAATCATCTCCAAGTAATCCACAGTTTTTGGAGGTTTTGAAGCTTCGGTTAAATCCGGATGGTCCAATTTGCGATGATCACCAAGTGCCGTCGCGAAAGAATAGCTCTTGCTACACCCCGGCACTTGGCAGTAATGCCTCTGCTTGTCGTGGACTGACGAAATGTGCATTTTCAAATGAGTAGTCCTCTTAAATTCTTTGTTGCAAGTGTCACAGGCAAACTTCTTGGTTCCATGAACATGGTACCCGTGGGTTCTCAGGCTTTCACTTTTATCAAAAGCCTTTCCGCATTTTTCACAAACAAATGTTTTGGATATTTGAAATTGAGGTTTGCGAGAAGAATGCGTAGCTTTGTGAATTTTGAGTTTACTAACGCCAGCAAAAGATTTGTCACAAATGTCGCACTTAAAGGGCTTGAGGCCAAGATGGATTTGATTAATGTGGCGAGTCAGACTACCATTTGTACTGAATCCTTTGAGACAAGTTGAACACTTGAAAGATTTTGGGTGTTTGTCATCCTTCTTGGAAGTGGAAAGAGTGGAGCACCGTTTCCCGTCAACAGCTGCAAGAGGATCTTCCCAGTTCATTTTCAATTCCATGTTGTCTACTTCGACACTAACTGGAGTCGCCGAGTTGTCGTGAAGGCTGTCCAGATCCCCTGAGCTTGAAACATGATCCAAATCTTCAAATAAGTTGCTGAACTCCATCTTCATGGTATCGACCTCGAAACCAACTGGGATTGTAGCTGCATGGTTGTCGTGAAGGCTGTCCAGATCCCTTGAACTTGAAGCATAACCCAAGTCGCTGAAGTCGCCGGTAACGGTCTCCAGTGGAGGTTGCTGGTCAACAAACTTCTCGAGCTCCAAGCAAGCCAAGCAAGCAAGCCAAGAACGATTTGCGGCTTTGGACTAAGCACTTTCTCTCCACCTATAAAATTAAATAATCAGACAAAAATTGGTACCTTCCCTATAATTAAACATTAAATGGAACCTTAAATACTTACATTTATCCGCAATACTTTTCCGAACAAGGAAAGACTCCCAACTTGGATCTCCCGAATTAGAAATTGCCTTCTGAACAAACCCAAACAAGTAGTCCATTTCAAGTCTAGCTTTCTCCAGAGTCTCACAAAGATTTACAAACTTTGCTAATTTCTCCCCACATTTTTCGCACACAAACGCCTCTTTCATTTCACTGATTTTTAAATAATTAAAGAAAAAATTTACTGAAATTAACTGCTCTTCACTAATTTGGGCAACTTTTTGGAGGCAAATGAAGCAAGACTTGTCACAACTCAAATCAGCTCCCTCCTGTAGCGACCAGTCTTCTTCAATTTTGATTCTGTCCATTATTGTTGACAATTAAAAATTTAGAAAAAAAATAATCAAGCGACATTTAAAAAGAAATGATCTGATTGTTTGGAAGAAATGATTGCATCATATCAGCTGCTGGGTCATGCTCGTGGTCTCGAGATTGAGATGAGTGATGAAAATTGAACTACTTTGTCTCGCTGTGCTGTCTTCTATGAAAAGCATTGGAAAAGAAAGATTTTTTGCATTTTCTTTTTCTTTATTCTTTGCAAACTAAAAACAAAATGCGTTCTTCAAGAAACTTTAATAATCTACTTGATTTTTATGATAAAAATTTTATCAAAATAAATAACTATACAAAGATTTTTCAAATAATAACAGGGGTTTTATTTTAATCCATCCAAGGTAAAGGATGCATTTTAGATACCGCATTATTGTATCAAATTTGAAATTTCATATTTAGAATTTTTAGGACTACATCAATTACTAACATTTTCAACTTTTACAACATTTAAGACTTTATGCTTTTGCTTAACGTGCCTTTCCAGGCGAGTATTAGTGGTTGCTGAATAGTTACACTCTTTGCATTTGAATTTCTTTTCTCCATGCACCCTCCTAATATGTCTCTTAACTGCGATTACAGTTTCAAATTTGCTTTTACACAGTTTACACTCCACTACACTTTTTCCATTCTTAATTCTTTCCAAATAGTCAACTTTTGGAGACTTTCCAGGAAAGGGAGTCGGATGTTCCAATCTGCAATGATTTGCGAGTAAACCAGCTTGAGAATAACTCTTTCCACAGCCCGGCACTTGGCAGTTATGCCTGTGCTTGTGGTGGACGGCTGAAACGTGTCTTTTTAAATGATCAGTCTTCTTAAATTCTTTGTTGCAAATGTCGCATGTAAAAATCTTGCATTTTTCGGAGTGAACATATCGCTCGTGGTTCTTCCAGGATTCTACTGTAGCAAAAGTCTTTTCACATTTTTCACAGAGGAACCTTTTGGAATTTTGAGGCTCTGGATCATGTGGCGAAGCTTTGTGAAGTCTAAAGGCACTTAAATTAACAAAAGTTTTGCAACAAATGTCGCATTTGTAGGGCTTGAGGCGCAGGTGGACTAGCTTAAAGTGACGACGAAGACTTTGAGGCAGGTGGAGCACTTAAAGGATTTTGGTTTAAAAAAGTTCCTGGATGTGGAACCTGTGGAGCGCTTCCGTTTCCTGTTAGCATTGGGAGGAACATCTTCCAAATGTACTTCCATTTTCAGGTTGTCAACCTCGATACAAACTGGAGTCGCCGAGTTGTCGTGAAGGCTTTCCATGTCCCTTGAATTTGAAACATCACCCAAATCTCCAAACAAGTCGTCCAAGTAGCCGGTAACGGGTTCCAGTGGAAGTAGCTGGTCAGGAAAGTTCTCGGGCTCCAACCTTTTGATAATGATTTGTGGCTTCCGGCAAAGCACTTTCTCTCCACCTTTAAAATAATTAAACACAAAATTAGTAACATTCAGTATTTAAATTAAAATTATCTAGTTTTGAAAACTTACATTTCTCCGCAACAGCTTTCCGAAGAAGAATCCTCTCCCAATTTGAATCCCCATCTGACTTAGAAATTGCTGACTGAACAAATCCCAACAAGTAATCCAATTCCAGTCTAGCTTTCTCCAAAATCTTACAAACCTTTCCAAACTTTTTCAACTTTTCCTCACACTTTTCGCACACAAAAGCCTCCTTTATCTGATCATTAATTTTCAAATAATTGAAAAAGACATTTAGCGAATTCAACTGATCTTCACTAATCTGGACAACTTTTTGAAGACAAATGAAACAGTTGTCACAATGGAAATCACATTCCTCATCTAATGGCAAGTCTTCACCTTCTACTTTGATTGTGTCCATTCTTGACAATTAAAAAAATAGAAAATTTAATTATTGAAAGAAAAGTTCTGGATTAAAAAAAGCAAAACATCAGCTGCTTGGCTGATGAAGGAGAATGAAATGAGATGACTTTGTCTCGCCGGCTTCGTCTATGAAAACCAAATTGGAAAAGAGAATCTTTTTGTACTTTTCTCTATCCTTGCTTGTTCTCGAGAAAAGGTTTCTGTGAAATTCGTGATGAGCTTTTTCACAGGTTTTCATGATTTTTCACCAACCATAAACTAGCTTGAACCATTCATGAAGAAAATGCAATTTGCATTATGCAAAATACAGCAATTTATCAGCTCTTCTTATAATTATCATAAATAAATCATGCCAACAAAACTTATTTTAATCAAACTGTAAAAATTTATTCCATTTTTATCAAATGAACAATACAAAAGGAGTTTTTATTTTACAAACAAATATCAAAATTCATTTCATCTCCCCTCCCCAACTTCCACCCGAAGTAAGGCACATGAATAGCATTCAAACTATCCGGGAACAAATTCCAGGCACTTTTCACGCAATCATAAATCTCCTTAGCTGTCGAGGTTCCTACGTCGGAATGATTAAGAATGAATGTCACTTTCTCCAAGCACCCCATCTTCCCTTTCAATTCACTCAGGAGCAGTCTCCACAAAATCATTACATTAAAACTCACTATAAAATGTTTCAATTTAACAAATTTAACATCAGCATTCAAATCGACACTTAGATTTCCAAGAGCCTGCAACATTTTTAGATCAATATTAAAATGGAGGATTTCCACAAACTCTGCTTGATGATCAAGAGTTCTAATCACATCACAAATAACTGGGTCAAAAGTATTTCTAATTAATCCTTCCGGTTTGGTAACCCATTCATCATGGAAAGGGAATGATAAGCAGATTTGGCTAATTTTGGGGGCAAAGCTGGTTCTGGGTTTGGCCTTTATAAAATGCTCAATTGCGACCTTCGTTGGAAATACTAATTTCAGCTTTGTCAACTTGGGCAGTTGATACTCGTTAAATTTTCCATCTCCAGTTAGATCATCTTCGAGAGAAGTTGACATTCCAGTCAAAGGCGTTTGCCAATTACAGCTCAAGGACTTTAATCCCTTCAACAATGGAATAAGTATTGGGAAAAGGGGAAACCACGAATCTGACCCGAGTATTTGCAATTCTTCAAATTTATTTGGGAATTCAATTTCGGCTAATTGTGCTTTTAGCAATTTCCAATCCACACCCGCCACTGTTTTACGAGGAACAGGCGGAAGCCCTAAGGAATGGGGTAAAGCATCCTTTCAGACACAGAGCTGATTTCAAAGACAAGGAAACAGGAATATCTTTATGCTGTAGCACATGTGGGAAAGCTTTTGCAACAAGGTCGGGGTTAAAAAAGCACGAAATCAAGCATTTGGAAAGAGTGTATGTCGTGTGTCCTGTTTGTGGCAAGAAAATGTTGAAGGAAAGTTACGACATCCATCATAAAAAGTATACTTGTCCACTCCCGGAGTTGTCAGGACCGACGGAAGGGAGGACATTAAGTGGGGAGCAGTATAGGTTTCAATGTCTTCAATGTCCACTCACATTCAAAGCTAAAAGACATTTGATAATGCACGAAAAAAGGAAGCATTCCTTGGAAGGTATTCAGAGACCGTTTTTGTGTCAAGAGTGTGGGAAGGGATACAAAGCTCAGGGTGATTTACAAATGCACATGAGGATCCACCGGAAGGACAGACCCTGGAAATGTAGGAAGGGATGTGGGAGAGACTTCAACGTGGAGAGGAACCAGAAGCGACATGAAGTTACTTGTAAGGGAAGGCCAAGTAAAACAAAAAAGATGATGAAGGATCCACTTGAGTCTGAAGAGTCAAATTAACATTTAATTTTAGGCAGAGAAATAAACAGTTGTATGTTTGACTTGATTACATATACAAAATCGGTGGTTGATCTGGCATAACAAAAGTTTTTACTTCTTCGCCAACCCCCTGCCCCACTCGGCTAACCTCTTGGTTCTCCATAAACTGTTCTATTTCTTCTACCAAACTCGAATCCCCTTCGACCTGCTGGGGTGGCATTGGCACTTGAGGCATATAAGAAATTGTCGAAACAGGTACAATCCCTGATGTCCCAACAAAATGAAAACTTTGCGGCATCATATTTAGGTTCTGAAGCTGGATTTGTGGAGGTGGGGTATAAATCGGAGTTGAAACTTGACTTGTTGAGGTTGCGGTAAGTGGGCTAAAAGTACATTTCTGTTCATGTTCTATCAGGCCCCATTTGCTAATGAATGAAGTGCTGCAACCATTATTTCTACAGTAGATCAGCTTAACTGAATGAATATCATGAAACAAGTGTCGACTTAATTCCAAGGCAGTTCGTGAGGTGTTCAAATCTTTACAAATTTCGCATTTATATAGTCCATTCCAACACATTCTGCTGTGATGTTCAATCAGGTTAATTTGGGACGGACGATAAGGCTGATGACAACCGCCACAATTTAATTCCTTGTCACAGTTAACGTACTGGCGACATAACTCCTCCTGGTGGGGAAGTTCTTCTTGTTGAATAAAGAAGGGCAATGGCACTTGAGGAATATAAGGCACAACAGAATCAACTGAAACAGAAATGATTTCTTTTGTCGTCCCAACAAATTGTNGGCTGATGACAACCGCCACAATTTAATTCCTTGTCACAGTTAACGTACTGGCGACATAACTCCTCCTGGTGGGGAAGTTCTTCTTGTTGAATAAAGAAGGGCAATGGCACTTGAGGAATATAAGGCACAACAGAATCAACTGAAACAGAAATGATTTCTTTTGTCGTCCCAACAAATTGTAAACTTTGCTGCATCATCCCTGTGTCCAGAAGCTGCGGAGGTGGTGGAGGCGGTGCATAAGTCACTGTTGGCTTCGGCTTTGAAATAACTTGACCCGTTGAGGTGACAGAAATTGGCCTAATAAAACTGCATTTTTTTTCATGTTCAACCAAACCCCATTTGCCTATGAAGGAAGTTTCACACCCATTATTTCCGCAAGGAAATAGCTTTTCAGAATGCATTTTAATCAAGTGTCCACTTAATTCTAGGGCTGACGTCATCCACTCCTTACAAATTTCGCAGTCAAATCGCCCACTCCAACACGATCTGCTATGCGTTTCAATTAATCTGAGCTCTGTTGGACGATATGATGCGTGGCAAACGCCACATTTCACCTCCTTGCCCCCGTGGACGTTTAAAGTGTGTTCTGCAACATCATTCCAAGTGAAAAACTTTTGTTTGCAGTCCCTACATGGAAATTGAACAGACTTAAGACGATTCTTCTGATTCCTATTGCGTGGTTTCTTTGCAGGCGTTTTCTCCTCCTTACAGATTTCCAAGTGTAGATCAAAATTAGATTTAAACATAAATTGCCGATGGCATTTTGGACAGTTATAGTTGTCTGTAGTTTTCTTTGCTTTTTGCTGTGATGTGATGAAGTGATGTGAAGGCTTGGATGCTATTGGCATGGGAGAAGAAGTAGAAATACTGAAGGTGTTGGAGATCACTGGCACTGGCATCTCAATTTCTACTTGATCTTCCATTTGAGATTCGTTTGGAGCTTCCAATAACGCTGGTGACATTGGTGGACTTGGCTGAGGTAACTTATCTGCTACTGGTATTGGTTCTATCTCCTTTCTCTTTCTTAGAACTTCTTTTTGAATTGGTTTTGGTTGGTCCAGTCTTGTTAAGGTCACGCGTGGCTCAGCCTTTTTGGTGGAAGCCCGACCTGAAAAAGGAAAGGTAAAATTTACCAAAATGACTACAAGAAAAAGAAAATGTTAAATAATATTTAAATTTACTTACTTTTCCCCAAAACGGCTGCTCTCAGCCCTTCCACAACCACAAAATCTCCTGATACCTTCCGGTGTAACCCTGACCTGCCACTGTTCCCAGCTAAAATCACCTTCTGAATATTCTCCAAGCAGTCATTTATCTCCATTTGGATTACTTCCACGAACTGACACAGCTCCGAATACGTTTCAATCAGTTTTCCACAATCTTCACATAAAATTGTCTTCACTTCCGGTACACCCTTTCCGCCTGCATTCTCCTTATCATTGTCTAATTGCGAGTCAGTCATTCCATCATTAAAGACATTCTTTAAGTTTATCTTCAAATGGCGGCACAAACTTCTTAAAGAATGTTCACTGCTTGTAAAATCACTAAATTTTCTCTTGCGCCCACGCGAGGTCGAGCCTTTGAAGCACAGGAAACATGCACCACTTGTGTTTAATTTAATTGGATACTTTAAAATATCCATGATTACATTTAAAATAAATAAAAGAATTTAAAACGAGAAGTTGCACAATGTCTGACATTGATTTTTAGTGCCAGTTGTCAACAAACGCAGCTGATGACAGCGTAGTCTGCACCCATTCATGTTTTTCCCTAGTTTTTTTTAGCTTTGTTCGCTCCGTACTGATTTTCATGAGAAAGCCTTCTGAAAACTTTTTTTCAAATTTAAGAAGAGTAAAATGCCTTCAAGTAGACTTCTTAATCAATAATCATTAAAGTTTCTACGAACAGCGATGAAGAACATTAATTCTAGGAAGTCCGACGTCTATTAATATGTTTGTTTACGGAAATCGAATATCAAGTCGGGATTTAGGATTAAGTTTAATGACTTGACAGTTAGACAGATACTGTCAGAAATTTGATTTTCATTAAGAAACAAAAACCCATTCCATGTTATTCCGACATAAATTATGTTTCGGTAAAATCATGGAAAACCATTGAATATTATTATTATTATTAATATTACTAGACTTCAGCAGCAAGATTGAAAATATTTTTATTTAGTCGTTTTATTGTTTTGTTAAACATTATGAAATTTATCAGAAGCTGTGATAAATAGTCTTTTAAATACCATCGGCATACCAAGCAGTGAAAACAAATAAATTATAAGCAATTTTAAATTGCTTAAAAATTTATTGTCTACATAACCAGTCACACGTCGTGACATAAATGGTGTGATATATAATTTGTAATTCCGTTTGTATAAATAATTACTATATAAGACTTATATTATAAGTGTCGCTCATACTAAAAGCTACAGCACAAAGTTTGAAGGAAATCAACATTTTACTTCCATCCTATTTCATGTTTTGTTTATTAGGGAACTTTCGAAAAATATATTTCACTTAATAAAAACCAGGATATTGACATTTACCAATTCATTTTCATGAACAACTATAATTCTTGAGTCAGTTGGTTGATCTTTACTGGAATTTTGTTGTTAATCCTTTCCTAACTGAAAAGTAAATAAGAAGTTTATTTTTAAAAAAATTAGATTTAAAATGGCAACCGAGACCATCCTCAACCTTCTAGAAATGGAATTTAAATTTGCTAAATTCTTCCACTATCTTCCCCTAAGTTTTGTGACAAATTACAAATATAATGACAGAAACACAATTTTATTGCGTACGACCAAAAGGCTAAAAGTTACCAAGTGTTATAGCTTAAAAGCAAAGCTTTTACACAAACTAGTCAAAGCCGTCTTGAATAGTTTTGCATTATTTTCAATTTTGATCTCCGCATTTAAAATAAATTCGTTGAAGAATATTTCCAAATTTTCTTCCTACTCTGATGAGGTCGTTATTCTCCCTTTTATATTTCATGTGTGTCATCTTTGCCTCGTTGCAATGGGGATTTTGTGTGGTTTAGTGTTTACTAGTTATCCTGGAGAAGTATGCCGCATACTGTATGCGTAATTGTAAATGAGACGCCAACTGTTTCTAGCAAATATAGACGAAAAAGGAGTCAATGGCAGAAAACATAATCTCGGGAATTGCAATTTTAGCAACACTTTGTGCTATAGTTATTCCAACCATTTTATTTGTTGGGGTAGCTTTGGCCCTTCCGGAAATATATGGAAGTAAATTCCGTGAAAATGGATTTGCATGGACTTTTCTAGTAAAATGGAGGTTTTTTACTATACTCGTGTTGGAAATTTGTAGCTTACTGCAATACTTGGTAACAGCAGGGGCTGCCGGATGCATAGCGTTATCAGTGGTCTATTATATTACAACAATGACGAAATTAATTAACAAGATGAATAGCAAAATGGACCAATCTAAACGATATAGCCTATTAAATGCGGTACCACCAACTTCAAATTTTTGTAGCTGTTTGCAACGAATGCTTATCAAAATATTACTGGCCGTTTGTCGAGCTTATAAGCTCTGTGATAATTATAGCGTTGCTCTACTCTTTAATTGCATTCAGTGAGAGGTTAGACTGGAGACTAGTGACTGGAATGATTCTATGCTTGGCCGCTACAATTGGATCTGTGTCATTTCTGTTTGATTATGGCAGTAGGCCTTACATGTTATCAAAAGCGTTTTTAAATAGCGGACAATTTAAGGATGCGTGGTCAAAAAGAATGGTAGCTTCTTGCACACCGATTGCTTTGAGGATTGGAACATTTCATAAGATTGATAGAGAAAGAGCTCCTATTCTATTAAGGTTTTGTTTGCAGAGGACATTTTTTCTGTTGAGTAATAAAAGTTGCAATTAGTAAAAGTCTGGAAAGTTAACGTAATTGGTAATAAAGAATAGATAATGTAAGCATAATTTTTCAAATAATTATTCTATTTGTAAAAAGAATATGCTATTTCAAATAAAATTTGGTTTCCTGGTATAGAAACCTTGAAATGTAATAATAATACAGTTTAAAATAATTCATGTTATGATGACTGTCTTTCAAAAGCGGAAAAAAAGTAGCTAAGCTGAATAAAGCATAAAATGGCATAGATCAAATCAGATGAATGTAGCAGCGCTTTGTTATAACTTGTTGCAATGTTACCAAGTGAGGTCTCTCTAATTAAACTATACAGGCTCCTTCTCCTCTACCAATTAATTTTACCGGAGCTTCCTGTAAAAATTTCCAGATCAACATTAAAATGCACTCCGATTCCAATCTCTCCAATTCATCACTTTCTTTTCATTACGTGCGCCATTATCGCTCCATGTACCTTCTTTGTTTGTTTCTGTCTCATCTTTCTCCGCCTAATAATCTATTATCATTCTATTCACTCGACGAGTCCCACAACAATCGAGGCAATTAGCCTCTCATGCTATATGGGCGTGGCAATTATACATCTTACTTTAACTCGCATTTTTATTACTTCACGTGTCGAAATTTGTCTCTTACTAAATAATATTTGCAAATACCTTGTACGACATAGAAGAGCAATCAATTCTAGAAAGGTGCCTATAAATACCGCTCGTGATTTCCTTAAGACTGATAGCTACAAGGCTTTTGGAGGCAGCTTGGCAATTCTTCTCTTCGATTTGGTTCCTTTCGTAGCTCCTTTCGCCTTTGCAGGAACAACTGGTCTCTTAATGGCTACAGACCTTGATCCTTGTTACCTAATTTTGAAGCACTTTCCACCAATCGAGAAGGTAATGGTGTGGATACTTCCAGGACTGGTCAAAGGCCACATTATCCTGTTACCTCCCCGATTATTTGTCTTGATGATCTCTAGCTTCATTTTGTGGACCCTTAATGTACTCGCAGGATATGGCATAGTTGCCATCTATTATTTCATCATAGATATGCTGAGCTATCAAACAAGCGTTTTGAAAAATGAGTCATTTCATAATTTGGCATTTAGTCTAGGTAGCTTTCGCACCATGCATGGATTTGTAAATGAGTTTAATAATGCAATGCGCGGAAAGGTAGGAATACTTCTTATGAGCTCTGCTGGATTGATCGTCTCTACGGGAGCAGGGTGGATAATATTATTAAAGGAGAGTAAAGGTGGAATACTCAAATCAATTGGAATTCCAATCTTAGCGATTATCTGCTGCGGAACAATTTATTTGCATTTGAGTAACATGGCGGAGATTTCCGAACTCCCAGAAGGGCTGAGGATGGAGTGGAAAAGAAGGATTGGAGGGAAAAGGGAAAGGATGATTGTAAGTAGCTTATTTATGTTTAGGATAATGCTTAATCAGGTTAACTTAAGAAGGTCCTTTGTCCAAGCATATTTTAAAAATTGTTTAGATCATTCACTATCGTTACTCCTGTATTTTAGGCAGATTTAAAAATTATGCCGGAAGGTCTATTGATTTAATAATTATAAAGAATGGGTTAAATTGACCTACATACATAAATCGATAATTAATTGAAAATAAATAAATTGATTTGTAAAACAAAGAATTAAACTCGGCCAATAATAAAAAACTTAAAATCTATTTCCATTTTGTTGTCGGTATTTCTTTATTATCTCAAATCATGATTATTTTGACATTTATCAATATTACAACATACATTATTAAATATTTGCCAACATTTCAAGACTTATACTAATGAAAATATAAGCTAAGCCTTACTAAAGTACAAAAGTAAATTTATTGAATTTTCTAAACAATTCTTAAAATACGCTTGAACAAAGCTCCTCCTCAAGTTAACCTGATTAATCATCATCCTAAACATGTACAGGCTATTGACAATCTTTCTTTCTCTCTTCCATTTAAGTCTTCTTTTCCAAGCCCACCTAAACTTTTCCGGTAGCTCCGAGATGCAGATTTCTGCAAAGTTGCTTAGATGCAGATAAATAACTCCACACCACATAACTTCAATAACGACAAGTTCAAGCGAGTTGATCTCCCCACTTTCCACAATTAATCTTATCCATCCTGTTCCCAAGCATAATATCATTCCACCACAACTCATCAGAAGAATTCCAAGCTCTTCTCGAAAAGCGCTATTTGCCTCGGCTGCTAGTAAACGTGAAATTTGAAATTTGTTCAGACTAAATGATAGATTATGAAAGGATTCACTTCCCAAAACGCTTATCTGATAAGTTATCATATCTTTGAGAAAATAATAGACAGCAATTAATCCATATCCGGTCATAACAGTAACGCCCCATAAAAGCGAGCTAGCGCACATGAGCGCCAAAAATCTAGGAATGTACATTAAAATATGGCCCTTGACTAGTCCTGGAATTATTCTTATTATAACCTTCTCTGTTGGTGGAAAGTGCTTCAAAATTAAATAGCATACGTCGAGATCCCTGGCAAACAAAACTAAAATAATTCCCCCAAACATGAGTGGAGCTGCAAAAGGAACCAGGTCAAAGAGAAACATTGCCAAACTTCCTGCTGAAGACTTGTAATTATCTAAATTGGAGAAATGGGGAGAGATAGAGGGCGGTGCCTTTCTAGAATAAATTTCTCGTCGATGCTTCGCAAGTATTTTGCACACATTATTGAACAAGAAACAGACACTAATTCGTCTCCCAATCAAAATGTGAATTAAACACATTGCCATTAGGACCATAAACATGTACGACGAGAGAAATACTAGTTCTGTTGTAGGGGCATGTGTTGAATTAGAATAAATTATTAAGTAGAGAAAAGTGAGAAACAGGCAAAGGCAAACCGTGACCGGGGCAATGATAAAAAAGAAAATCATTAAAACATGATGAATTGGGGAGATTGGAGTATAAGTAAATTTTAGAGTAGATTTAGAAATCTTTATAGAAAGTTCGAAAGAAATGAACTGGATTAGGATGAAAAGATTGTATAGTTTGATTAGACAGACTTCGCTGGGCAACATTATGCAGAAGCAAATGTTTATAAAAGTTTTAAACACTTCTTTCTATTTAGGGTTTGGTTAGCAACTAAATATGCATTTGAAGTAGCATATAGAAGAAGTCATTTAGATGTCAATTTAGGAGCATTTATATGGCAAATTCAAGCCATCTAGAAATTGTGCTAATTGTGCAATATACAAGTTAAAGGTACATATTTCCTTGAAAATATCGAATAACTGGCCATTGATTGCGTCAGCGCAAATCCATTTTTTTCGTTCCTAATGAAATGGAAAAATTGTGATTGCGTAATTGAAAGTTAATCTGGAAAAGTCTTCTACCTTAACAAGTAAGTCAATAATATAATAACTTATTATAAATTATTCAGTTTTAGACCGCAAGCAACAATTGTACTAAATTAAAATGGCCTTAAATTCAAATGACGTTTTAGGTGTGTTCCACCACTGTTTTAGATTTTTTGCATGACAAAGGCCAGTAACAGAATGAGACCAACCTATCAAACCTAAATTAAAGTCC
>JAHZMU010001855.1:0-11609 GCA_027743725.1 Rambutsinella grinnellia
TTTTTACGCGATGTCCCTCGATAAAGACTTATGATTTTTTAGAAAGGATAATTTGACTTCCAAATGCTCGTTTAGCAAAAACTATTGTTTAAATTATAAACACTGGGCGCAGTTACTTTTCTAAAACTAAACTAAAGAATGAGCCATGGACATACGTTTTGCAACTGCGAGTGTTCTGGAAATCAAAAGGGTCCTAAATAAAAGGATGCTTCTGATATCTACAACTCAGCTATCAAATATCAAATTGAATGCTGAAATTCGAACCTATAATTTCACAAACATGATATTACGATACTTGTAATGTTGATTGATACAAGAGAGACAAAAGATCACGCTAATGATAATCACTATTATTATACAAGTCTACTGCCTCATTACTATCTTATTATACATAGTTTCATCTCTTTTTGCAAAAATTGTATGAAATTAGACAATCAGAATGCTGAAATAACGCTGTCATATTTATTGCAGAACTGTTTTTGTTAGATTTAAGGTAGGACAGCAAAGTTTTAGTAATTTATCGTATGTTAATTTGGAATGTTGAATAATTCTTTGCTAATATTTGCAAAAATTCTCGCTTTTTAAATCACTGAACGTACCTGTAAAATAACAAAGAAGCTTCTCACGAATCCGAGCCACTCTATTCATTTCATATTCATTTTACGGGTCTAGTGAAGTGAAATCATGTAAGTGCCAATTTGTAGTTTTTATGGCATATCATACAGTGGATGATTTAATTTCACACAATCCAACTCAAACGCGAAAATCTGAGTTGAATTTAAATAGGCAATTATAGCTCAGAATTATGGCTGGTAATATTATGAAAGCTTTGGTTGAAATGTAACGTAATGGTTACATGACGGCAGTCTTCACTTCACGACATATTCCGAAGAAAGCTTTTCATCTTGTCATAACCTCTTTATGTTTATGATTGAAGTTGTGACGTAATATGCAAAGTAAGTTATCATCAGGTAACTCTTATTATTCTTAAAAAAAATTTTTGGTAAAAATAATAGTTTTGGAATTTTTCGGTGAAACTACAAAAACTGAGGTATAACGACGTGAAGTTTTTTAAATGCGTATTTACGCGATAAAATATTTTGAAGATTGTTCCAACTCTTTATGAGAATATAAAGAAGACAAGTGCAATCAAGAAAGTAATGGGTTGCCAACAAACTCTCTTGCTAACCTTTTCACTAGAGAGGTAAAAATGGGGAAAAAATTAACAGGATCGTGGCAATTGTTTTGCCGAATGCTAATCTTTAAATTATTCCAAAACATTATGTCAATTCGGAAAGGAAATTGCAAAGGAGTGTACTATATGGGAAGGGAAGTAATAGTCAGTTACCTCTTATCATGATATTCGTGAATATCATGATAAGAGGGAGTTCTTAGTTAGCTACAACGTAATATTAACAATTAAATTCATTGTGACATTTACAACTAAAATTCATCTTCGTGACTGGGACGGAACATATTGCCCCAAGAACTTGCGAAATAGATCTAAGATCGATATTTATTTTTAAGCCCAGACTTGTTTTGCTACATGTCACATGCAATACTCTTCACAAATATAAAGTTGAATTAACCGAACTATTTTTGTGCCCTTCCACAGATTGAACGAGCTCCCAAGACCTCCCATTGTGTACGAAGTAAAAACTCCGCTGGCAGGAAATGAGCTAGGAAACGACCAAGCTAATTTTGAATTCCTCTCTTCATACGCCATGAGGGAAGTTGAAGAAGCTATTTTAAGCGCGGCCCCAGAGGAGAGCTACCTGTTGACGCCATCGACGAGCTCCCGCATCAAGAGCATGATGATTGCCTTTTCCCCAAGTTGTGTTTCAAATGCTGTCCTTAAGCAGCATAAATTCGCTCAAGCAGAATACATTCATACCACAGTTTAAAGGATAAACTCCAAACAAGACAAGACAAACTAGCTGCAATTTGCAAATTATACATGCATATATGCCAATTTCCTTCAAGACTGTTGTTTAGGTATGAAAAATTGTGCCACATTTACCAAATTTATGTATTTTGTACTTGTCGTTTTTCAATTTATTACAACGCTCATTTAAAAATTGTTAAAATTTAATCCTTTATACCATTTGCATATTGTCGTGTGCAATCAACTACACTGGAAGGGGAAGTGCAATTATTATATTATGTCAGTTTAACATGAAACAAAATTTATTATGCTTTCTTATATGATTTTGTTGATTGTTCATCATTAAACGAAATTTGCTTATGCCAGCTTATGTTACTTGATGTGCCACTCCTACAAAAAAACACGAAATGGCACACGTCTGCACACAAACGCCCAACAAATGATCTGCAGAATCCATCGTTCATCTAAAACACGATGAACAATTTAACTAATGCATGCCGCTTTAAAATGCAATTTTATAATTTTAAGCTAAGTCTGAAAGTTATTGTTAGTTTTAAAGGTTTACTAAATGTTTAAGTTAATTTGTAAAATACTTGAAAATAAATACTTTATTTATAAATCTAAAATATAACTTTGTTTACTTTTGCATGTCTTTACTTTGCATGTTTTGCATGTTTACTTTATTAAGTAGACTCTCGTGTCCAATCATGGGGTCCCCAATCCTTCAAAAACTCCATTACTTTCTTTCGTTGAGTAGTGAAATCATCTTTTTTCTGCTTTCTCCACAAATGATGATCTAGTTCCATCATTCCTCCAACAATTTCATGGGCAAAGTTTCGAGGAAAGTTGTATTCGTCTTCTATCACATGAGCAAAACCGCAACTGTCATCACCAAAATCCACAGAAAAATATGGCAATCCTTTTGGAACAGCACGTCGTACGTCCCGATTTCGGAGGTCGATCAATTTCTTGTTGTGAGACCATTCAGTTTCACACTCCTGAATTGCTTTCTATAGAAAAATATCAAATCTCATTTGAAATTATATTTTTAAGGACTAAATAAAGTTCATAAATCAAGAATTAAGTTACAAGTTAACTACCTTGAAGTAAATTGGAGCGAGCTCTCCGGTCTCTTTAGGCATTGGAATGCATTCTAGGTACATGTGAGGATGTTTCTTTAGGAATGAAGCCGTTTCAAAAATTACCATGTCTTGATCTGATTCCCGAAACATCCGTACTAAAGCCTTTCGGAATTTCTGCAAACAAATTAAGCGCATCCTTTTATCTTTTCGTTAATTGGATATGTCATTGTTTATGATTCATTGTATCGACCTAAATTTTTACAATCATACCTGCATTTCACTCCATACGTCTTCATCAAGTTCGGTTGCACTGGATGCATGTGCCATTGGAACAATCAGACAGTGTCCTTCAGTTAACGATTGATAGGGTGGCACACTAAGGTAAGACTATTTCAAACAAAATATAATTATAAATTATAAATCCAAATTTAGCAAATCCAATCAATAGAAATTTTGGTTGAAATAACATCGTTGATTTTGATACCTTTTCGCCCACAGATACTATCAAATGCTTATCATTACTACTTCCGTCAAAACACCACTGACAGCTATCCAATGTCTTTTTGTATTGTTTCTCTTCTTCCAAAACATTTCGAATTTCGTTCTCCTGTTCCTTTGCAGCTTGTTTTGAACTGCTGGCTTTATCCGTGAAAACATCATCAGCATCGTAATCCAATCCGGTCTTGGAACCCTATGGAATATTTACACAAAAAGAAATTAGTTTAATAACGGACAGGAATTTTCCTTAATAACGGACAAATACGTAATCATTATTTAATAATGTTCGAGAAAATTTCTAACCTTTCCAGCAAGCCTTGCGAATAAAGCGTTTTCATCAGCGGCCGTATTCATCTTTTCTCTTTGGAACTGTACAACGGAAACAGAGATTATATCATACTCCCACACATTAGACAATCCAATAATTATTTATAATGAGCAAAGATTTAACCATATTATGTAAAGTTTGTTTGTCATCATCTGGGAAGTATCGAACTCTTTGCCCATCCTTATGAGTTTCTGTAGGTTTATCCCGTTTCCGACCTCTTGATGAATCCATCACTACTTTTGTCACAACCTTTACGGGCTTTTGAGGCTTTGAAAGATCGCCTCCTCCTTTAATAAAGTTTTGTCTTTCTGTCTCTGCTTCAGCTATCTTCTGCTTGAGCTCACTTACTAAAGACTAAAAATACACAGAACAAAATTGCTTCATTAAAATAAATAATACGAATGGAAAGTGAATATGTACAGAATAATTGAATTAAATATTACATCATTTCCAAACATTTCAGCCTTTAACAATTTTGCATTCAATTCATTCATTTCTTTATCGGTAAGGACTTTGGGCGCTTCCGTTTCTGGTTCTACTTGATCCATGTCTTCATCAGAATCAGATTTTTTAGGAGATGGAAGTTCGACCCTTGTACTTTCACTTTTGAGATGACTTGCATATTGTGCTTTAATCTCACTGCTCAAAAGTGGAGGTGGGTTACTTTTGCTTTTACTTTCAGGAGATCGTGGTCGGACTTCTCTGGTTCTACTTCGTTCGGGAGACTCTCTCTTCCTCCACCCAGACGACCTTCCCCGGTCCCTATCTCGATCACTCCTACGATCCCGGTCCCGGTCTCGATCACTTCTGCGATCTCGATCTCGTCGGTCACGATAACTATCATGTTTACTATGCCTTGAAGATTCTGAGTATTTATACGAGCCTTCATCGTCACTATCCCTATCTGGTCTTCTGAATCTGTCCCTTCTATCATCTCTTGTAGGTCGGACGTCTAATTTAGCAGCCTTTTTCTCAGCTTCCTCCAGCATGTTCATAAAAGTTTCTAACGACTGAAATACAGCCACAAAAATAAAAATAAGCACATTACGTTTCATTTCTAACAATTAAACAAACATTTACAAAGTTTATAAAGGTAAAACTTACACCCCATCGTTCACTGATTATATCTTCCACCTTCCTTCCTTCTTCGTTCGCTTGCTCTTTGGCTCGCAAAAACGCTTTCCGGAGATAATTCAGACCACCATCCCCTATCACTTGGGTCTCCTTGGGTTTAGAAGTTGTCGGCTGCTCCTCACTGGGCAATCCCGAGCCGCCATCTTTCCAGTATGGATTCAGCTCATTCGTATGATGACCAACCTATACAAATTTGGAGATAAGATTACTAAACCAATTCAACACGAATATTTTCCTATGTATAAAGTGAAAAGTACATTATCAATGCTACTCCTTTCTTTCTCCTGATCCTTCTGCTTCCTTCTCTCTGTCCTTTTCGAATCATTTGTAAATGTCGGCAAATCAAAGTTTTTCCATTCGCTAGCATCATCCTCCGCCGATATCCGTACTTCTTTGTCCAATTTAGGCTTCTTAAAAGTTTCATCCGATTTACCATTGTCCTCTGGCACAGGTACTTCCTTCTCCGGTGGTTTAGACTTCACCACCCACTCTTCCTCAGACCCCGATGAACCCTGCGACATCAAAATATAATCTTTATGTACATAATTCTAAAAACACAATCAACTTAAATTAAATATGTCCATACCTCTGATGATGATGACCTTCTTCTATGCTTTTTACTCTTCTTCTTATGACTTTTCTTATCCTTTGATTTCTTTTTCTTATGCGAAGAATGTTTCGCCTTCTTCCTTTTTAATCTCTCTTCCTCCTCCGAAGAATTCAAATCCGACTCTTCCTCCGACTTGCTACCATCAGAATGTCTTCCCATTTTCGCTTTTAAATTTCACTTAACTTGAATTAAATGCGGTTCCTTCACAAAACAAATCACAAATGAGTCACTTCCTGATGAGGATCAGCTGACGCGATCAATTAAAAGTGAAAACTGTTAACGTTTTTGTTTACAAAATAGAAACTCTCCAGCTCTGCACATGCACATGTTTTTGGTCATGAAATGAATGGAGTTTTGCGGCACAAAAGCATCTTTTTGTTGACGTGTTTTCAACTTGGCGCAAACTTTTCTCTCATCCCATCCAATACTAAAATCCGGCATCATCCGTCAGTACCTTTCTATGTTATAGTTTGTACATGCAGCTGCAGCTGCAGCTGAAAGCTCACAAATCTCGCTTACAAGTGCATTTTTTAAATTAAATTAAATTGTTTACATTTCTGAGATAAATACGTGATTAATCTCCTTACTTGAGTTTTAATTAAATCCGTGATTAGTGCATAGTGTGACTTGTGAGGAGGAGGAAGTAAAAGTATTTTTTACCTGACCAGTGAAGTGACAGTGACAAAATGAGTCAATCTCGTGTTCAGTTAGTTCGAGAGAAGTCCCGGAAGCGGAAGATCCTGTTGGCACAACAGGTAAGCAAAATAATGGAAATATGTGTCCAGAGTCCCTGTTATTAGAGTAATCAGGAGGTAAAATGTTTTGAATCTTGTTATCTAGTTGGGCGTAACATCTGTGGAGAGTTTGAGAGACGTATTGAAAGCTCGAGACCCAGAAAGTGACACCAGGTCAAGTCCAAGTGCACCAGGAACTTCAGGATCTTCTACTTCTTCAGCGCAGAAAGAGAAATCAAGACGGAAAAAAGATAGTGAGGGAAGCGATAAGAATCCACAGGTGTATACAGATTCGTCGACATTCTTGAAGGTGCGTGGTAAATAAATGAAATTAAGTCGATCTAGTGACGTGTGTAATCAATTATAATGTGGTTGGTAATCATATGTTTGGAATTTATAGGGGACACAATCGTCGAATCCACATAATGATTACTGCCAACATTTTGTCGACACTGGGCAGAGGCCTCAAAATTTTATACGTGATGTCGGATTAGCAGACCGTTTTGAGGAGTATCCTAAGCTGAAAGAGTTAATTAGATTAAAGGTGCGTTTTGTGAATACTTTATTCTTACAATATAATATCGATTTTAAAATAAATATATTTGATTTAGGATGAGCTCATCAGAGAGACAGCGTCTCCACCGATGTACCTAAAAACAGATCTCAGAACTTTTCCGCTAAGCTCAATACCAGTAAAATTTGATGTCATTTTGATTAGAACCTCCATTAGAAGAATATCAGAGAACAAGAGGAGTGACTGGAGATATTGATTTTGTAAATTGGGAAGAAATTCTCAATTTAGACATTCCATCGATTGCTGCTTCAAGGTCATTTCTGTTCCTGTGGTGTGGTTCCTCTGAAGGCTTGGATCTCGGTAGGCATTGTTTGAGAAGATGGGGATTCAGAAGATGTGAAGATATATGTTGGATAAGGACTAACTCAACGAATCCTGGGCACTCCAAAAATTTGGAGGCGAAAGCTGTCTTTCAAAGAACAAAGGTAAGAATTGTCTTAAAATTTAAATTAATCTATGGTCAATTAAATGGTAGTTTTTACAATGAATGTTTATATTTATGCTTTCGTCTAATAGATCATTTCGCGGTAGGCCAAGATAAGTGTCTTGTTTTAGCTAGATTGCGCACTATTCTTTTGTATTCAAATTCGGTTATATCAGGACAAAGTGTATTTACCTACTTGAATTTCGAGATAAATTGATTGTTATATAATTTCTTAATTTTGCACTAACAAATTGATTTAGATATTTAAATGATTTTTTTTGATTTGATTATTTATTCTTACGTATTCTTTGGGATTACCCATAAATACACATAATTTAACCATTTACAGAAATCATTATTCTTGCTTATTATATAATCATTTGTTACTTACAATCATACTTATAATTTATAGTTTCAAATATCACTACTGTATTCATCATCAAACATTCTTTCCCTTAACGCTTTGCTTACATATTCATATATAATTTGAGCTTTTTCCTTATACAAATTGGCTAATAAATTTATTAAGTTATCACTTTCACTTTTCTTATCATTAATAAATACATTTAAATACTTAATTCTAATTATATTATGTCTTCTACAATTCAGAAAAAGGTGACAAGATATTTAAATGTATATAAAATATCTTGAAAGATGAAGATCTACTAGTATAGTTGTAAATGCGGTGACTTTTTTCTTTAAGCTTTTCCTATAAAATTGATATTGGCTTGTTGAAATAAAATATTTGTTTATATTATCATCCTAAGTCTTATGCGTATAAGGTTTATTCAATTTCAAAAATCCGTGTGCCATCCAATTATAAAATGAAACACCGACCACCACATTCATTTCAAATCCGCCCGTGTCCGTGTATCATCTTCATTTCAAATTTCAATTGCCCTTGATGCGACTATATGAAATGCAACAAGTCTCCCATTTCAAAATGCCTTTCATGCTTGAAGGGTTCGTTTTCACATTGTTCCCTGGTTTTATTGATGATGATAAGGCAATCTTGACGGTGCGGTCCCCTTTATCTTTTTAATGCATCGCCTGAGGTAAAACGTGCAGTATGGAAGTAGGATATCTTCCGAGACGAAAGGGGGATGACAAAGAGCATAATTGTTTTCACACCTAAAACTGCATACCGTCAATATCTACATGTATATTATGTATATTGATGGTTCAGCATCCAGTACCTTGAGCAGGATGAAGAAGCTGGAATTTCTGTATTCAAATCATTGTTGCCAACTCGAGATTTTCAGCATTAGTTGGCAGAAACGAAACCTTCTACTAGCTCTGGATTCTGAAATTTGCTTCTTCTTTTTAGGTTGTGAGCATGCAACAATAACTCTCTGAGACAGTTTTCAATGGCTGCATAAATTAATTATATGTTGAAATGGTCTGCAAACATCCTTGATTAATGATAATAGAATAATGGAAAAGTAAACAGGTATGCTAATATCAAGTTTATTCAGCAGAAATAACTATCCAGTCACACGACCATTCCCACAATCCACGTAATCGTTAAAACCAAGTTTCCTTCCTGTGGTCGCAACATTTTATTTTTACTCATCCACTTGAAAAATGGCGTAAGTAATAGAATTAAGAGGAGATTACCACGGCATGCTTACGTAAGAAGAATTGTCTTTTGAATTGCGTATTTAAAGTCAAATAAGACCGTCTAGCGTGTTGCATTTTGCCCTTGGCCTTCGTCCAGTGGATTTCCTCAAGGTTTATTTACTACAAAAATTGCGTTTTTAAAAAACGTAATATAATGTGCGAATTAAGTTATCATGTTGATGCTACGAATGCTTCTGTTCCATTTTGTTCTGCAACAACCAGTAACGTGCACATCAAAATCCAGACCAAAATTAATGATAAAAGAAAATCTAGTTGGTTGTCGTTATAAGAAAGACAAAAACCACAAGCTATTTTCGCCGACTGACAAAAGTAAGCCATGAAAAAAGATAACATGTACCCATAATGTCATGCATGCCAATTTCATCTAATTCTTAAATTCCTTTCCTATTTTCGGTCAAGTTTTCGATATGCATAAAAGTTACATTGTTATAATCACACTCACCCAAACAACGTTCTTCAGACAATGAAGTGAGCATATTCGGGTCGTAAAAAACTGGGTTAGCCTCGATTGCTTCGAGTAAGTGCTAATCGTCTAGTACGGATCGGATCTCAAAAAGTAAATCATAATCACTTAAGCTACCCCTTCAAATACTTGTCTTCTAATTTAATTGTCTGTCTGAAAAGAATTCCACTGAGAGATACCTGAATGAGGATCATAAATAAGCAAGTGCTCATAAGTGTACTCGTCTGAAAGTGAAGATCACGCCTTATACTCAGTAGGTATCACTGTTGCTACCAGCTCAGGTCATGATAATGATCCCATATAAGTTTACCAATACCAATACATATCTTAGTTTTCTTGGCGTCTGAAGATTTGCTAGCGTGAGAGAGAAAAATCATACTCAAGAGCATGGAAATGGAATGGAAAAAATCACACTCTCTTGCATTTTTGCCTCTTTATTTATGATTACTATTATTGTTGTATTTCCTCTTGACTTGCCTCCTCAACATTCAACAAGCGTCATGTCATGATACCAAGTTCCCACCAACAACGCAACATCGCTGATTGTCTAGAGTTTTTTGAGACTTATTTTATGGACAATGTTCTTGAGCAAAGGCAAAACTAAACCAGTAGTCGCAGGAACTCTTTGTAGTTACTTCAAGACTTGCTTTTTCCCAAAAGCAGTAAATACAAAAGGAAGGAAGGTATGTTTGTTGCTTATGATATGAGTATGTGGATTCCGCCTACGAATTAAGTTCGTGATGTATGGATGAAACACATTCTTAGGTAGGATAATCGCCTGCAGCGATTCTTCAAGTGATTCTTTTCAATGTAAGGTTGCGATTGTTAAAAGCTTTGGCTATGAGTACAGGTAATGCAAAGCTCGAAGTAGTGTTCTCCGTCAAACAAGTCATGTTTTTCAGTTGTCTTCTGAAACAAGTGGAGTAAAGAGCAAAGCCTTTCGTGTGTGTGATTAAGATTTCATGCATGTGCTTATAACAGTGATTTGTGGTAATTGATGCAACAGGTCAGGTGCAGTGTGCAGGTGTAATGTGCAAGTAAGTGCACTCGAGATAAATTATCAAGTCAACTTCAGGAATTAATACATTGTTTTTATAAAATGCTACCGGTGTGTCATTAAATGTTAACTACTGTTAGCTGTCTCATAGTGTCATTGGCATTTGGTGAAGGACAGTGATTTGTGCGATTCGTATCTATCCTTGCATCTTCTCCAGGTAATGGAGAAGGAGTGATAGTGATGTAAACAACAAAGGGATTGAAATTGGAAGCTTTAATGGATTTCTGCTGGAAGGTGAGCTGACATTGAACTATTTCTCTGCATAAGCTGCGTGTGTGGTCTGGAAAACGTGAACGAAAATGTTAAGTCATTTGGTTTCAGTTTCTCATAAATGGTTTTACAGTCATGTATTAGCGCTGGCATTTGTGCATAAAAATTAACCAAGATGTACTTGAATACATGGCAAATATTTAAGAAATTTTAAAATTTCAATTTCAAAAATGTACTTTTATTGCTCTACATGCAGTTAACTTTCTCCTTGCAAGTTGGAATCAGGCTCAAAGCGCTCATTAAAATTCGACTGATTAGTCAACCTGTTAAATTGTACTATTGTGCTTGTAGGAAAGCAAAATTTTATTTACCTCTTTGTTACTCAAACCATGTAAGTGTCATTTCACTTTTTCGTGCATTTGAATTTTTACGCAATAAATCATAATACACACAAAAGATTCAACGACCCTCTGCGTACACCGACTTTTCACCTTTAAAACTTTTCATTAACAAACGGTTAAAACTTTATTGTTACTTGTGAACTAAATACTATTGACACGTCGTAGGATTTATTAGCCACTTTGACCGTTGCTGTTTCGAATTGATTCATATAAGAAAAGCAAGACAATTGAAGACATCGCACTTCATATAACAAGACCAGTGACTGACATCCGCCTAAAATTGTGAAAGGAAAGTTTGCCAATTCATAACATCCCAGTTTTATCGCCTAACCTTGTAAATCAGCCATAACGATAGGCGACAATTCCACAATATTCGTGGCGAATCATTCTTTTCTTAAAGATATGAACTGATATACCTTAGTTAATTTGTCAAAACTTTCTCGCACCCCATGCACTTATTCCCGGGCTACTCGATACCAAAAGATCGTCTGTCAAACTGAATACGCCTAGGTGCAATTAATTAGTATTATTAGACCATATATCTCTCGCTTGGATCAAATATCATAAA